>WSXT02247561.1:0-47097 GCA_011762715.2 Neuroterus valhalla | reverse complement strand
CTCGGTCCTCTGACAAGAGGATCTGGGAACCCTTTTTCATAATTGATAAGGATACATGTATTTTTACTTGTGTCACCCACCCAGTTGGTAAATTGAAAAATTTCCTATCAAAATGGTCTTATAATGATTGTCGTACATGGGTCATTACATTTTATTTCTCCTAAATCAGTTGAAACCTAATTTTGTTGAATTTTGGGCTTTCGTCACATTTTATGTTCATTCCAGAAAAGAAGAAAAGAACTCTAATCCTACAATGTAAAATAAGAATAAATTAAATCAGACGTATTCAACAGTGTCTAAACTTTCATCTAACATGCGGGAGTGTAACTTTATTGTTGAACAATACAAGAAAAACTGTAAGTTCTTACCGCAGAGGAAACGTTGTTACTAGAATAGTTAGCGAATGTTACACGCTACGATAGTAGTATGTGACTGCTTTGAGTGGAAAATACAGTGTCACTGAGTTACCGCTAGGAAAGTCGCACTAATACACGTCTGAGAGATGTTCCTCGGGGCTAGGGGTGTGAACGTCATCGAGCTTATGTGGAACTTTTTTGTTATGCATTTATTATGCCTCCAGGGATATATTCATTCTTTTTCCTGGCAAAAAGGAACCACCAAATCTACTGACATCGCCACGGGAGAATCGGATGCTAAAGCTTACGCGACGATCGGTTTGCTCGGGGAGGATTATCAATCAATCCACATAGGGAGTACTCATGCAGCGCCGCATGCATGGGATTCTCTAACAGATTATCATGAGAAGTCAACTACGTCGAGTGTCGTGTCCTTGTAAAAAACTACATGCAGGAACCATTCATCTGAAAACATCTATATGGAAGAACACATTCCATCCTCGCTCGCTGTATTCCGCAAATGAACATCTCTTGCGGAAGAGTTGAAGTATAGATTTAACGCAGGAATACTCTTGGACAGTGTGCCTAATTCTTCAAGCGAGCTAATCATCATCTTATAATGCCGTTCGGAAAATGATATAATATTGAATTGAGTGAAACGTAAGCCGATTGGTAAGTGCAAAAAGCATAAGAATAAAATGGCCAGTAAAGAAGACACATTTCAAGGTGAAAGTGAAGCTTATGGTAGAGAAAATTTTACAGTGTTTTCCCGCGAGAAACATGTTCCTTACAAGAAGGATTGCAGAAAATATCAGGACTTACAGGTAAGGGACAATAAGATTACATCTGATGATAAAGAAGGCGCTCGCTATGCAGCAAGAGAAAGTAAGGTTTTTGAGATTGAAGATCCCAAAGTGCGGAAGAAGTATGTTACCGAGTAAGAAGTCCAAAGGATTAGGAAATTGAGAATGTTTAGGAAATAGAATCTAGAGCGATCAGCCACATGTAAAATTGTAAAGACCTTTCGGGGAAATCGACGGGAGCAGGAAAGGATTCGTAAGGATTGCAGACAAGGAAGAATGCGTCGAAATTCATTAGTCACGGTGTATGGAATAAGGCAAACACAGTCAGCAAGAAAGGAAAGGAACGCTATGATCGTTATTGACGACTATATCATGTACACGGACGTGCGCCTCATGCAATACAAGAGTTAGACAAGTGGACTTATTGAGGATTCCGACGAAGCTATGGATACATCATTGAATAAAACATCATAAGTGATTCGATAAGATCGGGAAGGGAAATATTTGAGTGTAGCTTTAGAAATACTTAGAAAGAGGAGGA
Source organism: Neuroterus valhalla (assembly GCA_011762715.2). Taxonomy (NCBI): domain Eukaryota; kingdom Metazoa; phylum Arthropoda; class Insecta; order Hymenoptera; family Cynipidae; genus Neuroterus; species Neuroterus valhalla. Next base: position 45,397 of record WSXT02247561.1, on the reverse strand, counting down.
ATCAAGGGTCGAATAATAGCAGCGTACTCACCACAACAGAATGGAGTTGCTGAGGGGAAAATTAGTCTTTTCTCGAGATGTTGAGGTACATGCTATTCAATACAAATCTCGATAAGGAGAACTGGGATAAGTCAGCAATATAAACCATTTTCCTTTAGAACATACTTCCTACCAAAGCTACAGAGAAGACACCATTTCAATTATGAAACTCAATAGCACCGGAAATAATTGATTCACATGTTTTTGACCCTGCATCTTCTACACAAATCTCTAATAAGAAAAGAAGAGAACGGAATGAAAAAGATAGTCTGTTTTAGTTACTCAGGTGAGTCAGAAGCTTTCTGGCATCTCGATACTAAAGAAGATCGTGATGAAATAAGCTTTGTTGATAAATTCGGGTCAAACATCATCATCCAAAAACTGTATTTCTCAATAGAACATTACAGCAGACAGTGTATATGACACAACTCGAAGGCTATGTACTACATGGAAGAGAGGAAATTGTATTTATAATAACATTAATGTTTTAAAGCAGGAAACAAAAAGCATGAAATGATTAGTTTCATCATATTCTGTTAAAGCATGGGTTTCACGAGCGTAAAGCAGATTCTTGTTTATAAGTAAAGAAATTTGATGATAGGATGATATATATGTCGGGATTCTTCACAACACTCCCTAGGAAACATAGGTCAAGAAAAATGAAGAAATGAACAGTATCTCACAGACATAGTACATAGGGCAAATGTTCAGGAATGCTGGATTTCAAGACGTGAAATCAAACGCAAAATACATTTTTGAACCATTGAGCGGACGTGTTGCCCCAACTTAAAAAAAAAAAGAAATATTATGGGAATTTCATTGATGGGGATAAGTTTTACTGAAATAGAAAATTTCAAGACGTTTTTATCGAAACATCAGTTTGACGTAGAAGCTGTTTCTTTGATTTGTTTCTGATCCAAGAATAGTATGACGCCCAGAATAATTTGATGATCGGTTAACCCTTCGCCTACACACTGGGTCATCTGGACCCATACAAAAACTACGATCGAATACAGCACACAGGAATTTCACGAATTTTACGAATTTCTTTAATTGATGTCAAAGACTTGAAAGACCTTCATAATACATATAAATTGTTTAAACATACTAGAAACTATACTTCTTAATTTCTTTAGGCCAATCGGTTCAGTAGTTCTGGAATAATACGCAATCAAAAAGTGAACAGGGTCAGATTGACCCAGTGTGTAGATATTCGGAAAAATAGGTGTGCAGGCAAAGGGTTAATCAAATGGTACTAATTCTGTTCAAAAAAGATGTCGACCATGTGGAAAGAAGGGGCACCATGTCACCAAACCGTTTCTCGAAGCAAAATTGAAGGTTTTCAGTTCCCATCAATCGTTGTTATTCTCCGTTTTTTTTACTGTTAATGAATTTCAATTGAAATTTTGTTTGAGAATGAAATGCGGCTTCGCCGAGTCAAATGGCCTTCAAGTTTGAAATCAGCGACCCTGGAGACATGTAATCCCTTCGCTTTCTGTGTTTAGGAACGAAATGCGACCCGACCGAGTCAAACCAACCCCGGATTCGGATTCAGCAACCTCAAAAACGTACAGAAATGTTTACATGAGTCTGACGAACAAGACCTTTTTTCATGTGCCTGTGATTATCAAGAATATTTTGTTGTGATGTTATCAGGATTTATCAATAAAAATTATTAGTTCGAAAAAAACATACGAATTTAACTAATAAAAATGATTTCCTCTTTATAAATTTATCAATTAGGCCACATTAAAACTTCTAAAACAATCCAAATCGTCTGATATTTATCACTGTGGATGTTTTATATCAAAATAACATGCAAGTCGGATTCAAGTCTTTTTCCATAGTTTCTCAGGATTGAATGCTAACAAATCTGAGAGCATCAGATTCAGCGAACCCGGATCTATAATATTATATAAATCACTTACATTCTTGTACAAACTACCACGATTTCGCAGAGTTGAAATTTCATAATTTAGTTTTTAATAGCTATTTCACAGCAATTATATTCACTTTTGCTAGGTTCTCGCATTCCAATGACATTGAAATGGGTACTTAGCAATGCACTGGATTAAAATATACAAGAATATGTCTTTTGTTTACGTTCTTCTTTTCACAAGAACGATTTCATGTAGATAAAATTCTATGATTTGAGAATGGCCGTTTCATAGCGCTTATGTTCATTTTCTTCGACTTTCTTTTATTTAAAGGACATTGGAGTAAGCATCAATCCATTTATCGTATCAAAATCTATGAGACTGTCTTTCCTTCTCGTCCTTCTGTAAATAGAACTAATTTATAAGAATTGATAACCTCCAATCCGGCAAAAGTTGCAGAGGTAACTTCATGTCCATTCTCCTCCACTAAGTCATAACCTGATGCAACTAAAACTGGTAGCATTGGATTCATCGACTCGAAGCATACGGGATAGCGAAGAAGAATACCTATGACATATGTGACGTGCGCCGAAGAGAGGGGGGTTATTCTGAAAGGTAAAATTTTTCAGGGCGAGCGGTCGAAGTCGACCAGATACACGCGACTTGTGTGAAAGAGGGAACCTAAAAACTAAATTGTCAGCTGTAATAACGCTCGAAATTTATTTCCGATTGTTTTGATAAGAAGAGCAACACAAAAAGTATCGGAAGGTGTAAAAACCTCGATTTCGATTTTTCTAAAGTAAGCCCCCTTCCTTCGGCGCACGTCACATATTCTGATATGCTTTGAATAGCGTGAAGTTTTAGGAAATCCGTTTGAGTATTTTGAAAGTTTTGAAATCTTAATACCTGATTCACGCCTAAATGTTTAGCTGTCATAGTACTAACGGGACCAAACGCTAGATTACTCTTCAATTGAAGGATGAAATGTAACAGAATCTAATTAAAATTTATCTAGAGCTGATACCAAAGAGTCAATAAATCTTTATGAACAAAAAGTCTTGTTCATTACTATCATATTAGTCCTGTTCTGTCAACTTAACCTGAAGATAGAATAATACTTGCTGACAAAGCGACCCCTTTTTTACGTGAATCAACTGACTAGGTTTCAATGAGAACTAGGTATGTGTGCTCTCTGAATAATACCTGTGCGACTTCAGCGTTTTCCATCAAAAGCTCTACATTGCCTTCCGTGACTGTGATAACTTGATCATCTTCCGTCGTCAATCTTGGCTGGTTTACTACTATCGTGTCGTTCAGGTGGCCCTAAAAGCAGTATAAACTCCTTGTACGAATCTTTATAGATTTAAAAAATATACACAACTCCGGTCAGGTAACAACAAATCACGATTGAGCTTCAGCCACACATACTCGCTAATCTTGTATCAACTAGAATTTAATTGATGGCCCCATTCGATATTTCAACTTACCTGTGTTTGCATATGAGTATATAAAAGAGGTTTCCTCATGAAGCCGGTGCCGCAGACTAAACACTCATATGGTTTCTTGTCACTATGTATAAAGCGATGAGCATTTCTGTTATCTCGGCTGTTAAATGCTTTACCGCACACCTATAATAGCGAAGAAACGTGATGATTCAATTTTAAGTCCTAAAAATATAAATGCATATTAAGGTCATCTATACTAATCCATTATAATTATATACGCGAGCGATCCGTACGCATACACCGAAATTTCCGCAATTCATTCAAGTAAAACTTTTTTGGATCAAGATCTTGTCAAGGATTTTCCCATATCATACAGTAACAGGTGATTTTTCAAATAGTTTGAGAATTGAAGTTTCAATAATTACGTTTTATGATAATTTTAAACGAATGCAGTTTTGAGAAAAAATGACACACATTGAAATGCAATATATTTCAAATAGAAGTCCTTCTGCTACAAAAAGTAAACAATTTTATGATGAATCAAAAGGCTTTACCGTGTCTCCTTCTTCCACGCTGGTTCGCTCTCTATCGGAGGGGGTAAGAGAGGCGACTGGAGAGCGATAGATTTTTCTACTTCGTACTTTCCGTAGACATTTCTGTTTATAATCATTACAATTCCTAAGATATTGTCTTATCGATAAACAGGTTTTAGTTTTAATCGGTAAAAGTTGGATGATCAAAAGCGAATAAAAATACAAAAAAATATGCATTGAAACATCTTCAATTGTTGGTTACCAATTGGTACTGTTTCAAAAATAATACACCTTCAAAATAAATTATGCATCAATAGATAGTCAACTAATTTCCAACTGGAACATCCAAAATAGTATCACTTAAAACGACACCGCAAGAAATGTATAAAATGAGGCCTTCTGATAAAAATGTGTGTGTTTGAGTAAGGCACAAAAAAAAATTTGAAGATTCACTAAAGCAGGAGGAGAAAATTGATAGTTCAGTAGCTTGATCAGAAGCTTCAAGAGCGTGATCAGCGGCCTCTTCTAAGTTCTCGTAGCAGTTTTCACTTTGACAGCTGAAGAGGAAGTGACCTCGTGTCAGTGCTATCAGGGCATTCGGATCGTCATAAAGTGCGTAAAGGGGTGGAGAATTTAGACAGGCTTTAACTTGCATCAGAAAAGTGGTTATTTCCTCGTATGATCAGCCAGGTATCAAGTGAAAATGATTGCCTTGACATGTGCCTGTTCAAACAGTGCATAAATCAGGTTGCAGATAGAGGGTCCCTGTACCGAAAATTTATGCTAAATACGGTCACGAAAGCTAATAAGCAGCCGCGGACAATTGTCCTTGGATGGTCCCAGGGGGAAAACCTCCAAGCTAAGGCGTAAACAATCGTGCTGAGAGCTGAATGTCACCTGGGTGAGGTGTCCTTCAGGGTGTCTCTAGGATACCGGTCGACCTCCGGGAGTATGCAGCCTTACCCTCATCATGCAGGGCTCTGCGAGGGTGGAAAATTCTTTACTTTACGTGTGAAAAAAACTATGGGAATAATAAACTTAAATCCTGTTGTGGATGCGGTTCAAAATGATCGAACGCGCAGAGCACCCGACAATGGTTAAGCAAGTATTGCCGCTCGTTCTTAAAGTCCGAATGCTGGATAAGAGGAAAACATGATGACGAATCGTCGAGACAATCGACGTTCTCCATGGATGGATCGACTTTCTGAGGACATGTACGCGGGACGTTTCCTCAGCCACTGCAAGAAAAAGCCGCAGACGAAAATCAGGAAGCGACATTAGGATAAACTGCTGAAACAAGGCATCCTTAAAAAAAATGGTGGCTTCAAGACAAGGAGAAACATTACCATTCAGGTTACTCCCAAGGCCCATGATCTGGCTAAAATGGATGCTACGCTTCGTAAGGATGTCTCGGAGGATTCCGACTTCTGGACCACCACTTGTTCGGATTATGATGCGGCGAGAGCTTTGGCTGATTCAAATCGAAGGTTCAAACCAACGATTGATGAGAAGACTGAGAAGCGTTTGCATCAACTAAACAAGAAGTTTGTCTGAACAAGGAAAAACGCATCCTGTATGCGGTGTGTAAGCCTTTTACGGCAAAGGTCCGATTGTTCGTTCATGCGATGTGCATTTAACATCACAAGCTAAATATTTCGAAGCTGATGGCCATCAAGCAGCACATTGTTGGAAAAGTACAAATACTATCTGGTGCAAGGAGAAGAATTGGGAAGAGAGAGGGCTGGTTCAGAAAGAATGAAAAGTTCTTCGCTGACCCATCGTGCCTCGTCAGCGATCCTTCTGTTTTTGTCGAAAACCCACCAAAGTCCGAAGAAGTCAAGACATTTTGGAGAGCGATTTACGAAGAAATTATTGAATGAAGGCACAAAGAACATCAAAGGTAACCTCATAACATCTGAGAAGGCTTGCCCACCAATCACTGATGAGGAGGTAAAGAAAGTATTGAGGGGCACGAAGAATTTCTTCGCTGCTGGTCCAGATTGTATTAAGAACTTGTGGTTCGAGAAATCCACTTCTAAACACAAACATCTGGCCCACATCTTTACCTCATATCCAAAGTCGGAGATCCCTATCCGCAATGAATGATGTTAGGACAAACTGTACTCCTACCGAAGGAAGGCGACTTGTCCAATCCAAAGAAATTCAGGCCAATAACTTGTCTGAATTCGCTGTATAAGATACTCATATCCATCCTGGATGACAGGATTGTTCGGACAAGTGGACCTGTATGGAGAGAGATTTACGAGAGAGGATCGAAAAGAGGCGCAGCAGGCTGTCATGGCCTGCATTGATTGCCAGGAAGCTTTTGATTCTACTTCCCATGGACTCATCAAGTATCTGTTGAAAAGCTTGAAGGTTCATTCACATATAGTAGTATGCATAGAGAAAATAATGACCCTTAAGAAGACCAGATTTACTGTTACTTCTGAAAACATCGTGTGACAACAAACAGCGTCACTTTCCAGAGAGGTGTCTTTCAGGGTGACGCGATTGGCCCTCTCCACATCTGCATCACACTATTGCCACTATCTCTCACACTCCGCGATTCTGATTTATTTCAAATGGATGACTTGGATATCTATGCTTCTTGGAAAAAAACATCTAAAGGTTGTTTTAAGTTCCGTCGGGGGGTGTAGACGAGAAATCGGTATTGACTTTGGATTGGATAAATGTGCCAAGATTCATCTGGAACATGGACGAATCGCAGGTGTAGATAACGACTCTGAACATGAGGACGGAGCTCTATTAGACACCTGAGCGCTGGAGAGACCTACGAATACCAAGGCATGCCTACGGACTGCATTCAGGATACAACATCAGTAAAGGAGGTTCTCCAAAGCTGATACAAACACTTTCTTCAACGGATCTGGTCGCCCAATCTATTGTCAATGAAAAAGATTTCTGCGACTAGCATGCTTGCCGCCCCTGTTCTACACTATTCGTTTGGGATGGTTCCATGGACAGAGAACGAGCTGAAGGCCCTCGACATCACTACGCGAAAGATAATGCATACGAAGAAGAGCTTGCATATCAACTCGTCCGTTCCGCGCTTATACATCGCACACCGTTAAGGCGGACGCGGACTTCTGAATCTCCGAAGCCTTTACAACCGAATTCTAAGAGCACAGGTGGAGGAAGCGGAAGCCACAAACTTTCTGAAACAACATGAAGACAAGGTGATGCACGGGAACTTTTAAAAAATTATAAAAGATCTATCATTATCACATGAGTCAAAGTTACCTCGATAATACCGCTGTAGGTGCTTTCTGAGATCTCTGTACCTTTCGTTTTTCTCGAGTTCCTTGCCTTCGATGTTGGAGTCAGTCGGGGGCGTGAATTCAATCACAAACATAGTTCGATCACGTTTGTCAAGAAGAACAATGTCGGGTCTTGTGTGTTGGACAGGAAGTATTGTCAAGAAATTGTAATTCCAGTAGATTCGGCACTTCTCGTTCTAAACAATAGACTCCATCGCCCTTGGAGCATTCGGCAGAGCAGGGTCACAGCAGATGTCGTTAGAGCGACAAGGATGGTATTAAAGCACTCTCAAGGCTGCATTGTGTCTGTACATATAAGCCGTTCCTGCATGATTAGTAAAATTTGATAGCATATGCACTAGATGCTCAGGGAATTTGAGACACGTCTTGCCCCTTCCACTGGAAACCTGTTCCCCTAATATGCTTCTACGGTATGCTCAAGTGGAAATCACACCGTGCTGACCCGCAAAAATGAAACTGTCCGTTCCTGAATTGAGTCCAGATGATTTGAGGAAAGAAAACGTTGACGCATGTGACAAGGATTGATCTTTTACAATTTGGTAAAAGTTTCGGTGCATCGCCTTGTCTTCATGTTGTTTTAGTAAGTTTTTCGCCTCCACATTCTTCTTCATTGCATTGAGAACTGAGGCATCTTAATGGAGTAGAGCACTGGCTTTGTAAAGAAACGCTCCTTCCCCACGCATTTAATGATTCCTGAACATTGACATGAGAGGATCTCTACTGTTCGCGATGATGTGAACAATACTCAGGATGATTCGGTTCTATAGACATTGGAAATTGAGAAGTCCGCGCCCGCCTTTTCGGCGTGCGATTTACAAACGCGGGGCGGATGAGTTGATGTCCAAGCTTTTCTTCATATGCATCATCTTGCCCGTAGTGCTACCAAGGGCCCTGAGCTTGTTCTTCATCCATGGAACGACCCTAAACTCCTCGTTGTTTGTAAATCTAACTCCACGCAGGTCCAATTATCCAAACAATCCTGTCATTCAGGATAGATGTAAAGATCTTATACAGCGTGTTCAGATAAGTTATTGGCCTGTAGTTCTGTGGGTTGGACAAGTCCCCTTCCTTTGGTAGGAGTATAGTTCGTCCTAACACAGGCCGCTGCGGAATAGGGATCTCCGACTTCAAATCTGAGGTAAAGTTGCGGGCGCGCCCAGGTATTTATAGGTCTCTCCAGCGCTAAGGTGTCTGATAGCACTTCCGTCGACAAGCTCAGGGTCCTTACCTATACCTGCTATTCATCCACGTTTTAAATAAATCTTGGCACACTTATCCATTCTAAAGTCCATACTGATTTCTCGTGCGTTCCCCTAGACGATACTCAGAGCATCTTCGAGATGTTCTTTTCCAAAAGCATTGATCTTTGAATCATCCATATAAAATATGTGAGTGGCCTTATGCACACGAACATTTGTTCCTCCTCAGAGAGACTCCATCATAATCGCGAAGTGCGAGGGATAGTGGCAATAGTGTGACGCAGGAGAAGAGAGTGCTCATTGTTTCACCTTGAAAGACACCTCTCTGGGAAGTGACGCTATTGGTTGTCACGCGATGTTTTCCAGAAGAAATAGTAAATCTGGTCTTCCAAAGGGGCATTAATCTCTCTACGCTTCCTACTATATGTGAAGGAACCTCCAAGATTTTCAATAGACAGATGATAAATATATGGGAATTTGAATTAAAAGCATTCTGATAATCAACCCAGGCCATCGAAAGATTGCACTTATGGTTTGCAGTGTCTTTGCAAACAGTCCTGTCGATCAGCAGGTTTTCCCAACAGCCTGCTGCACCTCTCCGTAGGAGTACAGTTCGTCCTAACATCAGCCACTGCGGAATAGGGATCTCCTACTTTATATATGAGGTAAAGATCCGGGCCAGATGCTGGTGTATAGAAGTGAGCTTCTTCACCCAAAAGTTGTCAATAGGAACTGGACCAGCAGCTGAGAAGCTCTCCGTGGACCTTAATGCTTCCTTTACCTCTTCTGCAGTAATTGGTGGGCGTTCCTTTTCGGTTGTTATCAGGTTATCGCACAGCTCCTCGAAACATATGATGTTCTGAGTGCGTTCATTCAATGGGTGTTTTACTTCGTAAATCTCTCTCCAAAATGTCTCGACTTCTTCGGACTATGGTGGGTTTTTGACGAAAACAGGAGGATCGCTAAAGAGTTAGTTTTTCTAGTTTTTCGCTTTCTAGTTTTTCTCTTTGCGTCAGATAGTACTCGTATTATGTCAACAATGTGCTGCTTGATTGTCATCAGCTTTGACATTTCCGATTTGTAATAATGGATCCTCATTTCATGAGCGAACTTTCGGACCGAACGTTCTGTCTAGCCCTGCAAATATTCTTGTTCAGTTGCTACAAGCGCTTTTCAGTCTTTTCATCAATTTTTGGTTTCGACCTTCGGTTAGAGTCAGCCAAAGCTCCCGCCACATTATAAACTGAACAAATGATAGTCCAGAGGTCAGAATCCTCCGAAAGATCCTCACAAAGGGTAGCATCCATTTCAGCCAGATCATGGGCCTTGGGAGGAACCTCAATGTTAATGTTTCTCCTTATCTTGAAGACCCCACCGTTTCTTGAAGGGTGCCTTGTTTCAGCAGATGATCCTAATGTCGCTTCCTGAGTTTCGTCTTCTGCTTGTTCTTGCAGTAGCTGAGGAAGCGTTCCAGGTATATGCCTTAGTCACGAAAGGTTTACGGTACGATTTCTCAACACTTGTTGTGGAAGGTACGAGAGCTCTGGGTATTTCTGGCACCACAGAGTGTGCAGGCGCGCCATGTTACCTCTGCGATTAGGAGTAATACTAGCATCATAGCAATTAGGCAGGTCATTATTAAGTCGATCGGTCCATAAAGAAAGTCGATTATCTCGCGGGTTCATCAACGAATTCCCATCTAATTCAGCACCCCTAACTCTAGAACGATCGGCGATATTCGAGGAACCATTGTCGGATGTTCTGCGCGTTCAATCATTTTAAATAGAGGGTCCCTGGGCCGAGGGTTTCTGCTGGATATGGATACAAAAACTGATGACCAGTCGCGGATAATTGTCCAGGGACGTTCTTGAAGTAAAAACCCTCAAGCTAAGGCATGGACAACCTTGCTGGAAAATGAATGGCACCTGGGTGTGGTGTCCTTTACGGTGTCTCCACGATAACGGGTAACCTTCTGGAGTATGCAGCCTTGCTTTTGCATGCGGTATTGCCGATCGTTCCAGAGTTCGGGGTGCTGAATTAGATGGAAACACGATGAAAAACCGGCGAGGAAATCGACATTCTTTGTGGATGGATCAACTCGGAACGCTTCCTCAACAGCTGGAAGAACAAGCCGCAGACGAGAATGAGGAATCAAAATTCAGACCAACTTCTCAAAAAAGGCTTCCCTCGAGGGATGATGGCGATTTTAGGACTTGCATCAATTAAGCGGGGGATAGGGTCAAAAAATTGATTTTTTTTTGTTGCATTTTCTTATAGTGAAACATTTCAAGAATATTGCTTTCAAATTCCAAGTTGGTCGGAGCAAAACTCTCAAAGTTATACACCTTTCTGAAATACGAGGACAGCGTTAGTTTCACCAGGGCTGATAAAGAAGCAAAACGAGAAAGCAAACATGCTACGATTAAAAGTATAGACTTGAAAGAAAAAAAGCTGAAGTCAAAGAAATTACTACGCGAGATGTCCTTCATGGAACGCGAATCTATGATTCAGTTTAATTTAAAAAAATAAATACATTTCTCGCTTTTTCACAGTTCAAAACTTTAAACGCGTTTTCCTCAAAATCTTAGTTTTGAAGTCGGTGTTCACTCTCCTGAAGAAACTACTAAACCGATCGTTCTCCAATTTGGTACACACTTCCTACATACAAATTGCCATGATCCGGCGGTCTTTATTTTTCATTTTTCCGACATTAAGGGTGTTTTCCACTTACTAAATGGCGAAATTTTTCGCTTTAAACTACCACAAAAAATTGAAAAATTAAAAAATCCATGATTGGACAACGTTGGACCCAAGAAAAACATAAATCTGCTGCCACCTCTAACCTCGAGAAACAGCTGACAGGCCTCGTAGCTTAAGCGAGCGCTCTCATTGGCTACGGTTGCAAACTGCAGGGTTGAAATTAACATCGAACCGAACCGGAACCGGGACCGAGTACGCGCTGATTGGCCGAGAGTCCAACCAGACCGGCGAAACGCAACCGAGAACGGCTAGTCTGAATTGCTCCTAATGCTGAGCAAAGATTGAACATCTTGATCTAATGCCGAAATTTATGCCCAAAGGGACCACGTATATTTTGCCTAAAAGACCAGACCCTCGAAATTTATCTGAACTCCGACCAATCGCCTGTCTCCCAATGATTTGTAAGTCCCTCACAGCGTTCGTCGCAGATATGGCTTACCAGGACTGTGATGGGAATAGCATCCTAACCGAAAAACATCAAGGATATTACAAAAACTCGCGGGGCATCAAAGATCTAGTTACCATTGACGATGTGGCCATGACGCAAGCTAGAAAAGATCAGAGAAACTTGCACATGGCTTACATTGACTACAAGCAAGATTTTCCTTTGGTACCACATGATTATTTGCTTGAGGTTTTGAAAATTTACAATATCTGACCACGCATCATTGACCTCCTAGGTCGTGCGATGATGCATTGGGAAACAAAAATCAAGTACTTTGATCATGGACTACAACGAACATGTCTCAGGGATTCAGAATACATGGTGATGAGAATGGTCATATACTGACCCATCTTCTGTACATGCATGACCTTAAATCGTACGCTAGTTCAAACCAAAAACTGCAGCAAGTGATCAATGTCCCTAGACAGTTTTCACATGACATTCACATGGACTTTGGACTAGATAAATGCAGAACAGTGCATTTCAATCGAAGAGAATTGCAAACCGAGAATTTGGGAACGAGAATGAGAACCGTATGGAGGCAATGGTTTAGGATGAGTCATATAAGTATCTGGGTATTCTTGAGTCCAAGGGTATACAGCATACGATAGTTATAAGGGCCTAATGACTGCTTTCACTACAAGACTCAGATTGGTTCTTAAGATTTCTCTCAACAAGTCCAACAAAATTAGGGCTATCAACACTTATGCTATTTATGTTCTCACGCACTGTTTTGGGCTTACAAAATGGACAAACACCGACCTTTATAGGATAAACAGAACTATTCGTTTTGAAATGACTAAGCACCGGATGCATCACATTAATTCGGCGATTGGAAGGATAGTTTTGCCACGACATATGGGGGGTAGGGGCGTTGTAGATGTCAAGCAGCTCTGTGTATCGCAAGTTACACAGTTGCGAGACTAGTTTATCAGCAAACGAGATGTTTGCTTTCTACAATACCATCTGTGAAGCAGATCTGGATTACACGCTCTTGAATTTGTTCTCAGCAGAATCCTTGAATATCAGGCAAAAACCAGAGAAGAATTGGAAACGCAATGGAGACAGAAAGCTATCAACGACGAGCACCCGAAAACCTTGAATCAATATGAAGTGGATGAAGAGGCAACTAATATTTGGCGGAAAAAGGGCATCCTGTTTCCGGAAACGGAACGATTCGTGATACCAATCCAGGACAGAGTTGTCGGAACCAGAAATTGTCGCAAGCATGTTTTACATCAAGACGTGGTTTACAGGTGCCGATTGTGTTGAAATACGAACGAATCCATCGAGCACATTATTGTTGGCTATCGCGTAATGTCTCAGAGAGAGCACACGCACAGACATAATGATGTAGCAGGCATCATACATCAACAACTTGCCCTGAACCCAGGACTCTTAACAGAATGGATGCCTTTCTACAGATACATTCCAGTTCGTGTTTTGAAGAACGAAGATTACATTCCATATTGGGATGTTACTATCCAGACGGATCATTATATCCGAGCCAATCGACCAGACATCATGGTCCATGAAAAAGGTAGCTGAGGCATGAAGTAAAGACGATATGGAGCAATGTGAAACATGCATTCCATTCATCCTATCGTGATATCGGCTGCAGGCAATGTACACGCAAGATGCACTTACTGTCTAGGAGACAGTAAGGTACTGGCAGCGGCTAAAAAAGCGGTTTTATTGAACACCTGTCGCATTGTAAGGAACTTCCTCGGCCATCAGGAAAGATGCAACTAAAACCATATGGAGTAACAGTTCGTAGCTCTGAGAAAGAATCCAGATATGACGCAAGTTCCTTTAACAAACTCTTCTGCTGTGTAATGACAACATCACTACATGGCGCATTATTTTTAAGATGTTGTTTTGGTTTCCGAGCTGGTTGGACCTTGTATGTAAGCTGTTATTGTTGTTTTGGTTTGTCAGTTCCATTTATTAGCGGTTCACAGAAAAAAACGCTATAAACTGAATATAAATAAATGTTATAAACGCTATAAATGTTTGTAGCGTTTTTTCTGTAAACCGTTGATAAATGGACCGGACAAACCAAAACAACAATAACATTACATGGCGAACTTTGAAACACAACAATAACTTGATATTATGCCTGCCAAAAGATCTGCGCAACAAATTTTGATCTTTGTTTTTTATTTTCTTAATTTTTAACATCTTGACTTCATCAGGCACTTGACTTAGTCCGTGGCTGGTGATTACACACCGGGTGATATAACCCGAGATCAATTTTTGACGAATAATAATATTGAGAATGATCTTTCCATTCTTTCACTGATTATCTTCTCACGTCATTTAACCAGGCTTTCACTAGACTGTCGTCCGATTCCGCTACTCTTGAATTATTGCCATGAACATTAAAAACTTTCTTTTACCATTAAATTTTCATGAGTCAGAATCTATGTTAATAAAAATGAGTCCACGATGAGCTGCAAAATCAAATTCTAAATTCTAATTCATAAATTGAGGAAAAAATCTTTTTTCTGCTAAGCAAAGCGTTCTTAATAATGGTAGTACACAAATTCAAAAATGATGATGTTAATTACTTTTAGAATAATTATTAGGTATAGGATTCACCAGACCGCTGGCTTAGGTCTGTTCTAAAGACTACAGATGTCGACTTAGAAGAACCTTGAGCTTTCTTGCTAACTCCATTAGAATAGGACCAAAGAAGGCAAGCGTTTGGAGCATTTCCGGCTCCTACTGCAAGTAGGTAAGTATCAAATTTTATTTGAATGGCGTCAAATTGTCTAATTTTAAATTCGAGTTAGAGCCATTTATTATCTGGATCATCTTCATACACACCTCACATAAGATAATTCGAGAAAATTGAGAGTTCTACAAACCTCTAACAAGGACATCACAAAACATTATCTAAAATATTCTTTGCATTCTGGGGAATGATAGCTTATAACACTTTAGAACATATGAGCAGCTGAGAGCAAAATCCGTAAGGATCGAGTTGCGCTCAGAAAAGCCGTGTAATTTTTGTTGAGTACAAGTTTGTAGAGAAAAGTTCGAGTGCAAGATCCGTTCTCCTCGCCTATAGCGGAAGATCCATTTGAAAATTTTGTCGGGGTAAGAGTCACTCGGACAAAATCTTCCGTACAAAACCCGTGCTCGAGACTCGAGCGATACGGGAAATAGGAAGGGAGAAGCTTTCGCCCTTCTTCGAAGGTCAACTGGTCCGGGAGCCAGGTATGGTCTCGTGGCTTTTTCCACTCCGATAGAGCAACCCCAAGGTTTTTTATGATCTTGAGCCGCTGAATCCGAATTTTTCAGGTGGCTGAACAAAAAAGGTCCTTGATAATTTTTCTATCATTCTATTATTCTAATATTTATTTTTGGAGTTCCTTGAAAACTGGTAATGAATGCAGTGAGATGTGAATTAAATATTATTGAAAAATGAGAAAATGGCACCTTGAAGATAAAGGTTTCCGAGTTTGAATATAATTATAAAATTTTAAATATTTCATTTCAGCAAGCGCAATATTTTTTTACATAATTCCTCGAGAAGGAGTTTTAAAATATATATCTTACACATAAGAAAAAAAGTTAATTTCAAGGATGAACAAATTTTTCATGAAAAGTAAGTAGACAATAAATGTGTAGAAATTAAAAGTAGAAAATCATGTAAAAAATCTTCCCGCTGCGCGGGCACATTCTCATGCCGCGCTTCGCGCTCGATAGTATATTCACCTCGCGCTTGTTTCAGTGTACAGTGTAATGCAAACACAAAGTTGAAAATATTGCCAAACTGTTGAAAACCTCTACTTTTATGAAGATTATTGCATTTTTTATCTTTTTGATGAAAAGTTTTTGGAAATGTATTTTACTTAAGTCTCTACTGGCCTTAAGGAACACATTCTCATTACAGTACTCGCCACCTATATTTACATCTCGCATAGTTTGGCTAGAAAATTTAGTTTTCATTGTTTAAAAAAAATTGTCACGATTTATACAGAAAATGAACGTGTTATTGAAAAATACTTCATATAAAATTTGTAGATCTTTTTAAGATGAACAATTTTTCCATGTAATATTTTTACCTTGCATAGTTTGAGCGGCAATGTGCAGTTTTTATTTTTCCAAAAGCTATTTCGATGGTGTGCCAAAGCACAATGCAATATTATAATTCTTTCAAAAGTTATCGAGTCTAAAGATTGCAGACAGACATATAGACATACAGGCAGACAGACACATTCGTAAAAACCGTTTTTTTTTACTCAGGGGGGTCTCAAAACGTGGAGATTTCATTGAATCTGCGAAAGACATTTTTTGCATGAAACCAATACCTTTCTCATTCAGAAATAGAATGTTACAATATGTTGTATTCGATATGTTCTTTCCGTACGATGCCATTTTAGAGAAGCTACATTTTTATTGATAAAAATATTTCTTCAGAGATGTTAATAAATTTTCTTATCTTTTTTTTTTTGTAAACGCTAATAAATTTATATATTCAAACTTGAGAATAGAAGCTGAACAAGCCTTGTCTAATAATAAAAGAATACAAATTTTTGTTATTTTAAAAACTTATGTACTTTGAAAAAATAATCTTGTGCAAAACATAAATTACTTTGTTATTGGTGTCAAATATTGTCTAAATTTTTTAACATATCCTCTATTGTTGAACATCTTCATACTTCCATTGTCAATATTCTGTCATGTATCCTGAAACTTTCAATGCTTCAGTTCTAAAGTTATAAATATGTACAAAATTATTTCTTATAATCGATTAAAAAATTAAATTATAAATTTTAAAATTATTTTATCTTCACTCTAAAATGTAGTCTTCCTTTTCAGGAGTTAACTGTCAGAGAAGGGTGAATTCATTACAAATTTGGGATTTGAGTTTAATTTTTCCATAAGTCATTTTTTTCAAAATAAGAACAATTGGTTAGGAACTGTTTTAATACTGCAGATTTTTCGGCATCAAATTAGCGTATTATTAATCCCGTATTTCACAAAAGTATGAAAAATGACAACGGTATGCGAAAGAAAATTTCTCGAGGAAGTAAAATGTTCATTATTTGAAATAAGTCGTTTCCTCGTCGTCCTTCAATCCGTTCCCTAAAGCAACTTTTGTTCCGACGTCTGTTCGTAAAATTTTATCAAATAATCTGTGAAGCTTCAATATCTTCTATGAAGACTTTTGAATTTTGTATCTCACAAAAGTATAGGTACAAAATGACAAAAGCATACAATAATATATTATGCACCTAGGGGGGAAAGAGGGACTTTTCCGAAGAGTGTATGTTTTCAGTACAAGTCGTAGGCAAGCGCGTAGCGCGAGCCGGAGACTAGTACTCAAAACGTACACAAGTCGAAAAAGTCTATCTCCCCCTTGGCGCATACGATATTTTTATAACAAATGGATAATTTCAGACATTTCCCTAAATTTCCGGATAATGAAAATGTAAAGAATAAAGAATGTTCATCCAAAAAAAATCTACAAATCGACTGTTAATCATTTTTTGATGAGACGTATAGTTTTCGTTTTAATGACGATAACGTACTTACAAAAATAAGAAAATACCATTTCCCAGCTAAACAATAATAGGCAAGAAGAAATACTACATGGAAAAATTGTTCATCCCAAAGAGATCTACAAATTTCATATGAAGTATTTTTCAATAACACGTTCATTTTCCGTGTAAATCGTGACAATGTTTTTTAAACAATGAAAACTCAATTATCTAGCCAAACTATGCGAGATGTAAGTATAGGTGGCGAGTATTGTAATGAGAATGTGTTCATTAAGGCCAGTAGAGCCTTAAGTAAAATTCATTTCGAAGAACTTTTCATAAAAATGAAAAAAAAAATAATCTTCCTAAAAGTAGAGGTTTTCAACAGTTTGGTAATACTTTCAACTTTGTGTATAAATTACACTGTACAAATGTACACTGAATCAAGCGCAAGGTGAATATAGTATCGAGCGCAAAGCGTGTCATGAAAATGTGCCCGCGCAGCGGGCAGATTTTTTTATATGATTTTCTACTTTCAATTTCTACACATTTATTGACTATTTGCTTTTTCATTAAAAATTTGTTCATCCTTGAAAACTTTTGTTCTTAAGTGTAAGATATATATTTTAAAACTCATTCTCGAGGAATTATGCTTAAAAATATTGCGCTTGCTGAAATAAAATATTAAAAATTTTATATTGATATTCAAACTCGGAAACCTTTATCTTTGAAGTGCCATTTTCTTTTATTTTGAATGATATTCCATTCACACCTCGCTACATTCATAACCAGTTTTCAAGGAATTTTGAAAAATTATCTAATATTCCTTTACTAGAATATTAGAATAATAGAAAAATTACTAAGGACCTTTCTTGTTCAAAATATACTGAAGGAACTGAGAAAGTTCTTTGTCAAAAAATTCAATTTTTCAATTAATTTAAAAAAAATGTTATTAACAAAAAACTGACTAATTGAATTTGCAGCAACCTAAAAAATTCGGATTCAGCGACTCAAAATACCTAAAAAACCTTGGTGGCTCTATCGGGATTCCCCCTTCCTATTTCCCGTATTGCTCGAGTATCGAGCACGGTTTTTGCACGGAAGATTTTGTCCGAGTGACTTTTACCCCGCCAAAATTTTCAAACGGATCTTCCGCTATAGGCGAGGAGAACGGATCTTGCACTCGGAACTTTTTACTACAAACTTGCACTCAACAAAAATTAGACGGCTTTTCTGAGCGCAACTCGATCCTTACGGATTTTGCTCTCAGTCACTCATAAAGTGCTCCAGAAATAGTGTAATATTCAAGCAAATATGAAAAAAAGAACATAATAATCTTAAAACTTTCCAGGATATTTCTTGAAAAAAAAAACAACAGATTTTTAGAGAATTAGAGAAATGAAGAATGTATGGGTAGATTTTTTAACGCTCCCCTCCTCTTTAAAGACCCCCACCTCTGAAAGATGTGGTGATGCTCCTTTTGCACGACTACCTCACTTTGTCCAAATGCCAATTTAGTTAGTATTCATTTTTCCCACTTCCCCTCTCCCCTTTGAATTGTGCACCATTCAAGAATTGCGTAATAATTTGTTACAACCATTTCCCTTTCAGAATGAACCCAAAAATCCAAAACGCCGTAATCAAAAAATTTATATAATTTCGAAAACCAATCATTTTAATGTAAAAAATATCGAAATACTTTTTGAACTATGAAGGACCGAGAGAAGGGGCTGTACGAACTGCACCCATGAGTTTTTTGTTTCCATTGCTTTAGGCGTCATCTCTCGGTCGTATCCGTTCTACACTCGGGACATGCATTCCGAACTTTAAGATTCGTTTTTTTTTTGTTTGCAAACAACCGAATCAAAATCCGCAATAAAATTTTTTGCACCTGGTACTGTTTTTGCCGAATGTTATAAAATAGGGATTTTTTCTTACTTCGCACAAAAATGGCTTTTCTCCTGTATGAATGCGCATGTGCTTCTTGAAGTGTTCAGGATAAACGAACGTTGCTGTACAAGTCTCACATTTGTATGGACGTTCGCCAGTATGAGCTGCTTTTATATGATAATCAAGGAGTCTGCGTCGTTTGAATCCTTTCCCACATTCATCGCATTTATATCTTTTATCATTGTAGTGCGTTGCTCGTTTGTGAGACTGCAGATTCGATCTTTGACTAAAATTATAAACCAATCCACTAATATTTCAAGTACGAGAATATATGGGAAATTATTAATAAGAGGAAAGAATTGGAAAAGAGCTAAACTTTCCTATCTAGGGTTGGCACGTGGCGCCGCTAAGCGTCCGCGGCGCTGAGATTATCAACGCAGAAGCAAAATTCTAAAAACTGTCACTCGTCAATCCCCTTTTCTTACCGCCTTCAGTAGAAAGAAACTGTGTAACTCTCGGTTGAACACTCCTAGTTTATACTTCTAACACCAGATAGGAGAGTTAAGCACAAAGATACCGGAATAAAATGATCAAAATGGAGGGCTGGAAAAATACGTTATGGACTTGTTCGGAAGTATAATCAACAGGAACAGAAATGGTGATGCAGAAGGTGGGGAGAGTGTTGAGGAATGAAAGAATTATAAGAAGCATTATAATACCTGAAAGTCGAACCACAATGTTCGCATTGGTATGGTTTTTCACCCGTGTGAGTTCTTTCGTGATCTCTAATCTCAGCTTTTCTGGCGAAGGCTTTGCCACATTCACTGCAACGGTAGGGTTTATGACCAGTATGTACTATGCTATGAACCTCTAGATTGTGTGGTGATCCGAAAGCTTTACCTGTTAATTACATAAAGTTTAAGTAAAGATTGTAAATCAATCCATTCTCATTCTAAAAGGTACACGAAACTTACCACACTGATCGCACACGTATTCCTTCACTCCATTATGGGTTCTTTCATGCTGACTAAGGTTTTGCTGACTCAAAAAAGTTTTACTACAATGCGAGCATTCAAAAGGTCGTGGGCGATATTCGTGCGTTTTGACGTGTGCCTTGTATGTGTATTTTGATGCGAAATCTTTTCCACATTTACACATGTAAGGTCTATTCCCAGTATGGGTATTAGTATGTTCCTCCAGTAAATTTCTGGAACTAAAATTAAAAATGGAGTAAAAGTCTTATAAATAGAAAGTTTGGTCATATAGTAAATACACAAAATGGTAGGGTAGGTCTTATTACTTTTCTGATAACCAAAGGCTACTCTTTCTTTCACACATATTAGATTTAGCGTTACTTAATGAAAATACGTTCTTGATCATACCTGTATCTTTTGCCACATACTTCACATGGCCAGGATTTAGCTTGAGGATAATGAATACGCTTATGAATTCTGAATAGTCGCAAATTAGTAAATATTCTGTTACAGTTCTCACACTGAAAGTCTCCTTCCTCTTTCGCAACATGGTCATCAAGATGAACGGAAAGATCAGTTCTTTTTGTGAATTCCAACCCACATAAATCACATATATACAACCGCATATTGTGCACTGTCCTCAAGTGTGAAATAATGCATTTTGCATCTCCTTCTTTATAATCAGAGGAACATAATAAGCATGTATATAGAGAACCTTCTCGAGAGACAACCTGTAATAACATTCATTTCTGCAAAATCAAATATTCAAACTAACCTATCTCTACTTATGACCTAGGTGAAAAAGTAGAACACGTAGAATCCTACTTGGAAATTGCAAGAGCTACAAGTACTGTAAGGTGACGAATTCAGTGCTGATTTTTTTTATAGCCTGGTTCCGAAGAACGGGTAATTTTAGTAATTAAAGAAAAGAGAGTTCTGTCACTTGGACGTTTCATCATGGGGATCAGTGTGGCACTCAGCTTAACATTAAAGGAGCCCTTGCGAGGGCACTTCCCTTTCATTGAAAGGGAGAAGATTAAAAGTAAAATGAATCTCAGCTTCCGCTGTAGGTCACCAATAAATTGTCGATAACCATATATGTCACAATTTATACTTGGATTTAAATTTAAACTTATACCTCTCTCTACCTTATCATTATATACACTTTTCACATAGTGATAGAATCCCACCTACCCATGCCTGACTGGTTAGTTTAGTCAAGCGCATGCGTTCTGCAAGTTATAAAATGCAACAAAATCGCTTGCAAAACTGCCTCGGATACAGTTATTTCTTGAAGTTCAGTTTCAAATAGTTGTAATACTTCCTACGCCATCTTGTTTAGACGTGCCAGTAGATTACTCATGCTAGACTTGGCGGACATTCAGTTAGAAGCAGCAGATGCACCTGACCAAGTAGCCGTAAATTGGACTCTGGATAGTCATATGCTTAGCTCGCGCTTGAGTTGGAGTAAAAATAGAAATCTTTCCTCAATCCAACTAAGGGCAGTTTTTATAATATTATCTTCTCAAATACTGAATCCTTGCATTACTGTATTGTTGGTTCCAGCGCTTTGGTCGCTATACATTTATAGTTATCATAGATAATCCTAGGACTTGGAACAATGACGATGAAATTGTTCAGTAGGATCCATTTTTCTTGCTAAAAATGTTGAATTTCAGAAGAAAGCTCATGAGTTGGAGAATCTCAAAGTATTTGCTTACTGAGAAAGGAATTACATTTTTTGCTAGATTATTCGATGGATTGGGCGAGACTTATGATTGCTATTTGTAAGACGCCTAAGTATAATCTGCACGCAAAGCCGATTGAGGGTTAATGAGGTCTCGAAGACGAACATCAGGTCAGTCCCAACCTACAAAGAAAATGTAGCGTTTATGTAAATACCTTTGATTTCTTCTTCCTCAACAATTTCGACTTCAACCAGTTTATACAATTTGTTCAAAATATTTACCACCTTCAGACTTTTCGCAACATTTTCATCACGGAACCACAAGCTTAACAAAAAAATATTCTAACCTCGAAGCCTACTTCTTAATTCTCTCACCTGAGCCTTTGATAAACTATTACGAGATGATTCACGTAACAAGATGGTAAGAAACCATATCCATGAATAATGTAATAAATTTATATTGGTCTCATATTTCATATTAATTTTCATTTATTTTCAAAGTTCCTATGTTTTTCTTCTTGTAGAATAGCCTGATGACAATAGCGTTAAGTAAACCTGACGTTGCGATGTTGTGCACCTCTTTTCCTACTTCTAATTCTCAAAACAATGTTATTATTTATTCCCGAACATTAAAGAGATTCCATTTCATCATCGCTTCATATTCTAATACTTCAAATCAAAAACTGCAGCAAGTGATACATACAGTATTTAATCAAAGCCTTATGACTGTGTCCTTAGCAGAAACCACCAATATCAGGACAGGAACCATAAAAGAATTAGAAACGCCATGGAGACAAAAAGCTATCCACGGCGAGCTCCCAAAAATGTTAGATCAATATGAGTAGATAGAGAGGCATCTAATATTTGGCTGAAAAAGGGCGTCTTGTTTCCGGAAACGGAGGGATTCATGATAGTGATTTCGTGTTTAAAATAAGACCAGTGCAAGAAGGCAGCAAAATCTAACCTTGTGGTCAGATGAACGGTGGTTCTGTCGAGAACTTAATAAAGAGCAAAGTACGCAGTTGAACAACGAACTTCGTCCATTTGGAAGACATGGCTTCCTACTGGTCGAGTGGCTGAGGGGAAACCAACAGAAACAATTTAGTTTCAGAAAGATCGAGTAATTGGCAAGCTCTAGGTTCGGATGTGGTGCACAATTTCTGGTACAAGCACCTAACGAGTGTACACTATGCATTAGTAAGAACAAAACGCTGGAAATCCATTTGAATTCGGACCAACAACCTGTCTCCCAACGATTTAAGTGTGCTTTACAGCTTTAATTACAGAAAAGGTTTACACTCATTGCAGAAAGAATAACATACTAACCAAAGAACAAAAAAGATCTGCCAGAACTCGCGGGACAACAAAAATCTATTTATTATTGGCGCTGTGGCGATGACGCAAGCTAGGAATTATCAAAGAAACGTGAAGATGGATCCGACTGAATACAAGCAAGCGTTCCCTTCGGTACCACATAACTCTTTGCTTCAAGTTTTAAAAGTTTACATGATCTGCCAAACATTAAAAAGTATGCTTCATGGCTTTGGAATACATGATGATGAGGATGATCATAAACAAAGCCATCATCTGTACATGAATGACCTAAAGATGTACGTCACATCAATATCTGGGTAATCTTGAGTCTAGGAGTATTTAGCATACGATAGTCAAGAAAAGCATAATGACTGCCTCTACTGCAATACTCAGATTGGTTCTCAAGCTTTTTCTCAACTGAGCTAACAAAACCATTGATATTAACTCCTATGCTATTCCTGTTCTTGCGTACTCTTTTGGGCTCATTAAATGGCCAAACATCGACCTTGAAAGGATGAACAAAACCATTCGCGTTGAAATGACGTAAACCATAGAGGGATCAAAAACGCAATGGAGACAAAAAGCTTTCCACGGCAAGCACGCCAAAAAGTTAGATCGATATGAAGTGGACGAAGAGGCATCTAATATATTTGGCTGAAAAGGGGCGTCCTGTTTTTGCCTGATAAAGAAGGCGGAAAAGTATATCACATCGATATTTCTTGTCCACTTGATAGAAAGTTGCAGAAAACCTTCACAACTAAGCTCCATAAGTATAGCGAGCTGAGACATGGATCAAATATAATATGTCAACCCAGTCGAGGATGTTGAGGTAAAAAACCAGGCTGCCTAATAGGTCAAATGAGGCATATGTCTCTTATCAGCTCACCTGACATTGGGCAGTACCAATATTAGGCCAGAGATAAAAATAAGTTTCCTCATCTTCCTATAATAAGTCTCGGTGGTGAGACTTTCAAGCGCTCCAACTCCTTACAAGAGGTCCAGGGTTCGATTACTGAGCCGATGCCTCTGTAAATTTTGTTAAGGTCTTCTACCGAGGTTCTGGTGGTTCTCATTCCGGATTATATTGTAGGTCCCCCTTCATCATGCGATTGGCTCCGACCCAGTTCCGTGAATAGCGGGTTAGAAAACCAGACGTCCTAATATGTCCAATGAGGCATGCTTTTCTCATCAGTGTATGTCCAAGATTGAAAATCCAATTCTCAATAAAAAATGCCTCTCGGCATATTGGCCTGTTACGATCTTAACCCTGAGATAAAAATATTATTCTACATTTCTTAGAGACAGCCATGCAAACATCCCAGTACCTCAGCTTTTAACCCTCTTGTATGTACAATGGTAGCGAAAGGTGCGACGCACTTTTGATAGGTGCTCCATAGCAGAAAAACTGATTCCCGGATCTTGTCAGCGGCTTTGTAGGACGCAAATATGAATTTGAACACAAATACAAATATCAAATATCCTCTATCTTTTTATATTTCCAGCTCACTTGGAGAAATAGTTTGAATAATTCAGGGTTCCACAAACAAAATAATATTTTTGTTATTTATGTTAAAAAAATCTACGCAAATAATATAGCATTGAAATCGTACTATACTTCGAAAATGTCTCAAAAAATTCCGGAATAAACAACCGAAGAAGGCCAAATTTGTGTGCCAAAACGTCTCAAGCACTTATAATCTAATTTCATTCATTCTTGCTGGATCCTAAAGCATAACTTACATCAAAATCTTGAGCGATCAACACAATATCCTTATTATTATTATTCTACCATTAGGCCAAATCCCCCTTCGGGTAAGCGTAAATCGTTTGGATCTAGCAACGCTGTGTTACTGGGAATCAAGAAATTGATATTTAAAAATGTAGAAATGAAATTGACATGGAAAATTTTGAGTAAGAAATGTATAGGAGAAGGAGTCAGGGATAGGTATCAGATCAGTCTTAGAATTCATCGCGTGTTTTCTGCGAACAGAAAAGAAACCTTGATCTCATTTTGAGTCATAAATTGACCATAACTCGACACGCAGCATTTTTAGTGAACAGAGACTTTAATGGAGTAGTTGAGAAAATTAAACATACGCGAAGTTACTGCGGCAACACTCGTCCTGTGCATGATCACTCCGACACGGGTCGCTGACTGATGTTTCTACAAAACACTACATGTGAGAAGTTTCGCGAAGCCATTAAAATTATTCACTAAACTTTATCTTTACCCAGGCCAATCAGTAACCGGAATTGTTCGTTTCAGATTTAATTCTTCTTCTTATATAGAATTGTTCTTCATACATCTATATCCTGACATACATATTTGGCCTCTTTTACATCCATGCATCTCTTCGTTAAGAGTTCATCATCCATTCTTTCAACGTGACTGTTTTTTTCTACACCATATTCTTGTAGAACCCACTCATTATTCACTTTGTCCATTAGCGTTTTACTGCATATATTCCGCAGGAATTGCATGCCGATCCCGTTGAGATTGCTCTTGTCATTTTCTATGTACGTCCAGCTCTCGCTACCATACAGCACAGTTGGTGCTAGCACAGAATTAAACATCGCAATTCAAGCATTATTTGTTACATTCCTACTGCTGAAGTGGAAAAATTACCGTCCTGACACGTGAAAATGAAACTCTCCGTAACTGAATTAGGTCCGGATGGTTTCAGGAAAGAAAACGTTGACCTTTGCCTGTGCTTTTAGAAGTAAGGTATCTTGTTGGAGTAATGCACAGTCCTCATCTCTGATGTTCAGATTTAGGCCAAGGGTCGCAGCTGCCTGCTCCGCGACTTTGTAAAGGAACGCTCCATTGTCAACAATTTCGTGAGTCCTGACGAATTCCAGGAGAGGATCTCTCGCGGAACGAACTTGTTAGTATGCAAGCTATTAACCATATGAATTATCTTTCGCGCAGTGATGTCAAGGGCCTTAAGCTCGTTCTTTCTCCATGGGACTACCCCAAAATCGCAGATATCTTGTTCAACGTTGACAAATTGGACGACCAAATCCTTCGACGAAGGCGTTTGTATCTGCTTCGGTATGTGCACGTCTTTCTACGGCTAAGGTGACGAATCACACTTCCATCCACAAACTCAGGGTCGTCATCTACACCTGCGATTCGTCCATGTTTCAGATGAATCTTGGCACAGTTATCCAATCCAAAGTCTATACCGACATCTCGTTTGTACCCCTCGGTAACACTTAGAGCATCCTTGAGATGCTTTCTTCCAGAAGCATAGATTTCCGAGTCATCCATATAAAATATATGAGTGACCTAATGCTCACGAATATTAAAAACACCGCAGAGGTACCCCTGAGAATCATGAAGTGCTCATTGTTCCACCCTAATAGACGCCGCTCTGGAAAGGGACGCGATTAGTTGTGAGACAATTTTTCCCAGGAGGAATGTTAAATCTGGTTTTACAAAGGGGCATTAATCTCTCCATTCATCCCACTATATGTGGATGAACCTTCAGGCTTTTGAATGGACAAATGATAAGTCTATGGGGAATTTTTTCGAAAGCTTTCTGGTAAACAATTGAGGCCAGCGACAGATTGCGTTGGTGGTTTGCAGCGTCTTTGCAGATATTCCTATCGATCAGCTGATTTTCCTGACAGACCGTCGCACCTCTTTTCGGTCCACGTTGTTTATAAATCTCATTGCATACAGGTCCAATTATCCGAACAATCCTGTCATTCAGGATAGCTGTGAAGATCTTATACAGCATCTTTGGACAAGTTATTGGCCTGCAGTTCCTTTGGATGGACAAGTCGCCTTTCTTTGGTAGGAGTACAGTGCGTCTTGAAACCAGTCACTACGGAATAGGCATCTGCGACTTGGAATATTTGTTTATACTCTCTCCCTGTTACGGGTTTGAGAGTCTCGGCATAACCTTCTCTCTATCCTTTGCACACCTCACCACTAACTCAGGGGTGAGGGAGACCTACAGTTTACGGTGGGTTCCGAACCACCAAGAGCAACAGCTACATAATACTTAGAGAACTTAAAGAACTCTAGAGGTACCGGGCTCACGACTCTCCGTGGCCCGCCGAAGCTCTTCCAGAGTCCAAAGCTCATGACTTAGCCCCCACGACTAATTGACCACTCTAAGGCATCTGCGACTTAAAATATGAGGTAAAGATTCGAGCCAGATGTTAGTGTAAAGAAGAACTTCTTCTACTAAAAGTTCTCAATACAATCTGGACCAGCAGCGGAGAAGTTGTTCGAGCCCCTTAATGCTTTATGAACCTGCTCAGCAGTGATTGGTGGGCATTCCCCCCGGATGTTATAAGAAAATCGCACAGCTCCTCGAAACGTATTATGTTCTCAGTACCTTCAAAATGTGTTGACTTATTCGGACATTGGTGAGTTTTTTATTCTCCTCCGTTCGTCAGATAACACCCGTATTTTGTCAACAATAGGTTAATCGATGGTCAACAGATTTGACATTTTCATCGGTGATGGTGGATCCTCATTTCGTAAGCGAACATTCGGATTCATGCCGTAGAAGGGTCACCGGACTTCATGTAGTCAATCACACACTGCAAGCGGGATTTTGGCCCGCAGGTAATTCGATTTTTCTACGGAGTCCCATAAGACTACGTGTTAAACAGATACTTTTTCGGTAGCGATTTTTGCGGAAATGACGTCGTCGACCCTACTGTTTCTTTTTCCCAGATGAATAAGACATACTTTCTTCAGATAATCTGTGAGTTTTAGACTATTCTGTGATTTTTTTCAAAAATGCCCAAGCCTCCTTAATCATTTGTTGGTTTGGATCTTCAACTTGAATCAGCCAAAACTCTCGTCACATCTTAAACTAAACAAGGTAGGGTACAGAGGTGGGAATCCTCCGAGAGATCCTCACGAAAGGTTGCATTTATTTCAGTTGGATCTTAGGGCTTAGGCTGAACCTGGATGTTAATGTTTCACTTTGTCCTGAAATCGCCATCATCTCTTGGGGGACACCTTGTTTCAGCAGTTGGTACTAATGTCGCTTCCTGATATTCGTCCACCATGGGCAAAACTTGCGAACCTTTGTCGAATGCTCTACGCATTCGATCATTTTGATCTGCATCTTCAACTGGATTTGAGTTCAGGATTTCCATAGTTGTTCCCACGAGTAGCTAAAGAGCGGATTTTTTACCCTCGCTGAGCCCCGCATGGGAGGGTAAGGCTGCATACTCTATGAGGTCACCTGGTTTTCAAGAGACGCCGTAGAGGACACCTCACACAGTGACATTCAGCTTTCAGCACGTGAGTTCAAGTCTTAGCATCGAATGAAGCATAGAATATATACGAAGCTTACTCTACGACGTTTGTATGTAAACTGACTTTAGGAAAATATGTCACATGACACTTAAGCAGGCCATCTATTCGTAAGTGAACAGACTCAAGAAAATATCCCACCGTTCTTTCCTTTTTAGAAAAAAGTTCAAATGAGAAATCGACAATTTCAATATAAAAGATGTCTATTTTCTAAAATAGTTACTATTTGTAAACCCAATGCAAATGGAAGTCATTGAAAATTCCTTGGGATCTTTAAAAATACCCTTAAATATAAAGAATCCATGCAAATCTTTGGAATGCCTTCGAAACCTTATAAACTCTTGAAACTCCTTGGAATTTTAAAAGATACTTCCAAATCTTTGAAAATTCTAGATCCAATGAAAGCCTTTCAAATTATTGAAATCTATTGGAAACTTTGATAATTTATTTTGGAAGAAATGTGTCTGAAGTGATCTTTCCATTTGAAAAAGTGTCTATAGTGACTTTTTCTAACAAAGCTACTAAGAAGCAGGGGCATGACACGATTATTATGATTATAATTCCCAATTTGTCTCGGCGGGGAAAACAGCAAACTCTGGCGCTGATCGCTTTTCCTCCAACTATTTCGTTTGAATGTAAATGGAATGTCAGAATTTCATTAACCTTTAAAAGTATATCCACATTTCTGGAATGTTAAAGGAATATAAACATCTGTTTAAGTAATAATGAATTTAATAATTTCTCGTCGTGTGAGAAAATTAAAAAAAAGGTCTAATTAATTATAACAATACCTGCTTCTTCTTGCTACTTTCATATTTATGTTCACACCCTAATTATTTATACCTAACTTTGTCAAATACAAATTTACTGCAAAATTCCAAGGTTAGACGAAGTGAACTTACGAAACAGAAAGAAGAATCGTAGAACTATTCTAAAAACTGTTACGTTAAACGGATAACATGAAAAGACATTTCAAAGGTCATCTTTTGACATCAGGTGTTGACACTTCCATTTTGGTTACGCTGACACTTTCGAATCATTTTTCAAAATTCAAACACAATATTTGCCGTCATGCAATCAGCGCCTCAGTTTCACATTTTGCCCGCTGAGTCAAATTGGGAACCAACTGTCTATAGGATACAATGACTGGCGTGACATACCCCTGCTAAGAAGTGCTCTGAGCATAAAAAGTTACAAAAGGTTATCAAAAGTGACTGTCATTAAGCTGGACAGTAGGGTAGGGCGGAAATATATTTTATTTCTGTTTTAAATTCGGAGGGGCTTCAATAGTTGTTCAGAACCTGGATCTCTCAGCAATAGGTTACAAAAATAAATATCTGACGTTCGTGAATCGACGATAAAGCTCAAAATAACAAATGATAACACTTTCTGCAACCCTAAAACGGAATCAACTTTTTGTTATAAGAAGAGGTTTTTTGGTAACAATTCTTCATTTGATATAAATCCCGAAATTGAATCTCACAGTTACAATAACCCTACAGAAGCTATGAAGCAATGAGCAAAATTTTCATACGCCGTGAATTATTCTTTATTTCGTATAAATGATACAAAATCATGATCTTCCACTATCTGAGACTGCTTTTTGTTGGCTTCAAACCCCAAAAATCCAACAAAAAAAATAATTTCCAAAAAGATAGTTATTTTCAACATAAAAAGATTAATTTTCAACCAAACAGCTATATTAGCAACCAAACAGTTGAACTTCCCAGAAAAAGGAGTCATTTTAAACCAGAAAAATTTGCATTTACAAGCCAAGAAGACAAATTTCTGAAAGACGATTGAATTTTAAGGCTGAAAAGACAAATTCTCAACAAAATAGTCGAATTTTCAACCGAAGCATATACACTTACCGCTTGGACGGGTTCCTCTCGCGTCAGCGCCAGTTTCTCGGCTGTTCATGCTTGAGTGATTCTGTCCCTCCCCCGACCCTCGCATGATGCAGCACGACAGCCCATCAGCCTTGAAAAGACAGGATCGTAATGCGTAGTATAGTAGTTGTTTACTTGGAGACTTGCGACGCACGTATTCACGAGACTATACATACGGTCCTGAGTTTTTACC
This sequence comes from Neuroterus valhalla, assembly GCA_011762715.2. Classification (NCBI taxonomy): domain Eukaryota; kingdom Metazoa; phylum Arthropoda; class Insecta; order Hymenoptera; family Cynipidae; genus Neuroterus; species Neuroterus valhalla. Next base: position 15,077 of record WSXT02247561.1, on the reverse strand, counting down.
TTCGCCTAGTCAGTCGTTGCTTCAAATCTGGTTCGAACTGGATTTCTAATTTCTCTCGCGTCATAACCACAACCCCCGACACTGGCCCACGTCTAGGCGGTAAGTGTAAGTTTAATACCATAAAATATACATTTTTAATCTAAAAAGACTAATTTTTTTAAGAGAGTTGAACTTTGAAGCTAAAAGTTCACCTGTTTTCTAAAAAATTTGGGTTTTCAGCTTGAAAAAACAACTCTCTTGTTGGAAATTTGTCTCTTAGCGTTAGAAATGAATCTTTCATGGTAGTAAAATCATCTTGTTAGGGTGAAGATCCAACTATTTGGTTGGAAATGCAACTCTTTTGTTGGAAAATAAACTGTTTGGTATGCAATGGCAATTTCATAGTGTAATTGTTTTTCCTTCAAATTGAATTTTCAGAAAAAAATTAATCTTTTTTGGTTGAAGATGATGATACTAATTGAAAATAATCTTCTAAGGTCAAAAGTTTAATCTCTTATGGTGATGAAGTCGTCTTGTTTAGAAATGATCCCTTTTTCCAAAATTCATTCCTTCGAGTTCAAAAGTCGATGACAAGCAGTCTCAAATAGCCAAAAATCACGATTTTATAGAATTAATTTGAATTCAACAACAATTTACGATACATCAAAGATTTTCCATTGCTGTATAAAAAGATGATAATCAGTGTAAGTTTTGTCCTCAAGAACTCTTCCAATCAACTAAAAAATCGTAACTAACAAGAAAATGTAATTCACTCGAGTGAAAACATGATCTCCTTCGTCTTAAGTCCAATAAAAACTTATAGTTGTAAATACCAATTTCGAAAGACCTTTTTATCTTTTAAAACATTGATTCTGTTCCAAAATAACAAAAAATTCTCTATTTTTCATTATTTTCATTTTATTCTCATTTCTCATTCTTGTCGATGCGCAAACAAGAGGTATATTTTGTTTCTATTTCAAATTTTCTCTAATGATTTTGGTAGCAAGCAACAGCATTTGTAACGCCTCCTATTTTGAAGAAAAAAGAATTATTTTCTCTACTGGACAGTTCTTCACAGTGCTCCTTAGAGGGATTTCCTGATGTTTGTTATAGTTTTTTTTAATCCCTAACTCCTATGACCAACAAAATCCTTTGACTATTCCCCGATTTCCATATTTCCCCTGGCCTCCAGCTACCAGTTGGCAACACGAATTTATTTTAGAAAACTCAAAGAGACAGGGCTATAACATCACGATGAAATCACCTTCGGAGTGGCACACATTTATACACACTTTCATAGGTCCTGGAAAAAGTTTTGAAAATATCGAAGAATTTCTGAAGTAATCAATGTGGGTGGCATCACGGATTCTTTTAACGACTCTATGACCCAAGGGATGACGGTATGAATCCCTATCTTAGGGATGGATTGCATTTTTTTAAACTTCATATTCACTGACAGGGAGAACAATATCGTCATAAACAGAAGGCGTATTGGAATACTACAGTTTGGTACAACGAAGTTACCTATAAGTGCCGCTGTTGTACTAAATTTTTTTCCGTGCAGAGGTAGTTCCTGGGGATGTTATAACAGCATCACTCGGGTCATTAAGTTATTTCGAAATACTAGAAACCATCCACATTGGCTACTGCAGAGATTATTCGATCTTTGTAAGTTGGTTATTGTTGACGAAGTCAACAATAATCTAAATTATATAAAAAATAATACAGGGATGACAATAATGGTAGAATCATGAAAACTATTTAGGATATAGAAAATTCTTGCAATCTTCATCGAGAACATGTTGCTACAAACTTCTTATTGAAGAATAATTAAATATATCAAAAAACCTATTTTTATGAAGTAGCCTAAAAAAGTTTTTAGAATACATTTTTAAAGCCATCTTAGACATGATAAAACTTGGTAGAATTGGATAGATGAGCAAAATTATTTCAACAGAAGTTGGAGTATGCATGTGGGAAATTCAGATTTTCTGCGTACGTGGCTTTTTAAAATTTATTTTAAAAATTTTCTATAGGGTACCATATAAAAAAAAATTTCTTCATGCACTTTATGATGGACATTTTTCTCCAAATAACATAGCAAACTTAAGATTGCACAAATTCATGTACTTGTACTAAGTAGGTTTTTGGTATTGTAGCTGTTTTTACTGGGAAGAGTCCATTCCATATAAAGTATGCTGTGTTAAATTTCGCGAAGGAAACTCTAAAAGTGGATTTGCCTTGTCTTGCCTTGTTCCGTGCGATTCTCTTTTTATCAAAACACCTGAAAGGATTTTATCGCTGACTTATAACTCAACGGGGATACAATCGACAAAGACACTCTCTCTCATCCTTCCCGGAGCAGAAAGGTGATGTGAGTTTTCAACCTAAATCGACTCCACATTTTGTAGTCTTACTTTTCTTTATGTTACAACAAGCGGTCACTATTCGAGATACATATCATTTATTTTTAACATTACAATGACACGTTCCCTGCAGGTGTGACAGTGACATTGTACCAACAACAAATAATTAGATAGGTCTTGGTAACGCTAGCGTAACTATTCTCACCCCGAACTCGGAACGTCACATCGTGACAGTCTTACCGGTTGCATTTTAGCCATTTTACAGAAAACTATACCTTCTCTTGTGATACCTCCTCCTTCGTGATAGTTTTCAACTTCTTTGAGTAATTTCTTTTTGACTCTTCATTTATGTCGTCCAATGCTTCAACTTTAATAATAACTTCTTCACCGTAGTTGATGGAATCTACGAGTTCACGAACTTGGATAGAATTTGCACTGCCTCCACTTTTATTCTTGTCCTGCGGAACATCACAATGCACTGTAATACATCGAATACATAGTTTCTAATAACGTCACTGCTAATAATGCGTCATACACCTCGAATTTTCACATCCTGACGAGCGGTGAAGGCCTGATCAACTTAGCTTCTCGTTCCTCTTTTCCGTTTTGCGTAAAAATAATGCATTTGTATATAGAATTAATAATCGTGAAACTTTGTCATTTGATATTATTCTGGAATACCATCTGGAAATACTTTCGAATAGAACCACTAAGTTTTATTCACCTTTATATATTTTGTTTTAGTGAGTTTTCTCGGGTGTTTGAAAGTGTATATTTTTAGGAAATATAATTTGACATTGAACTCTCCCGTATGCTATAAAAGGGTTGCACCGTGGGTCAACAACTTTTGCAAGAGGTGTGTATTTCACTTTCTAACCTCAAAGAAGATTTCTCAGAAAAGATTTTTAGGGGCTTCAAAGGTTAAGTGGTCAACGATGTGCAGTGTCCTGGATGTTATTGCCCTCATCATTGTGTCCGTGCGGAACGTGCAGGCATCCTTGAAAATGGATCTCATGCAAAGGTCTGTAAACCCAGATCGCGAACACCATCTGAAGCCCTTCAGATTTGATTCCATTCTCTGTCCAGGATATTAAATGCAGCATCACTAATGCAATAGCTAATGTTAAACCTAAGATCAGCGCTGTTTCCAAAAATGCTGACTCTCTAGGATCAGAGATGGACAACATGTCAACAAAGATGGAATGAGGCCTAGAGATCTCACTCGCTCAGAAATACATAGACGAAATTGAACGAAGGAACTTTGGGGAAAACAAGGATTCTTTAAATTTGGTGTGTGTGTGTGTGTGTGTTTGAGTGTGTGCGTGTGTGTGAGTTTGAGTGTGAGTGTGAAAAAATTTTACAATAGTAATGTCCTTACGGATCGGTTGCCACAGCGTTCTAGATCTGTTGCCGATTTGTTACATAACATTGGTATTCGCGTTCAAAAATTGTTCTACAAATTTCACAGATCGGCCGCCTAAACGTTCTGAATCTGTTGCAGATTTGTTATATAACTTTTGTGATTAGGTTCTGGAATTGTTCTAGAAATGTTACAGATCGATTGTCAGAGCGTTCCAGACCTGTTACAAGTTTGTTACATAACAGTGTTCTAAAACTGTTATAGAATCGCTATAGAGTTTGGAGGATGAAATGGTTACTTGAAAGTTAGTAACTTGTTCTAGAACGTGTTCTGTTTTGTTCTAGATCATTAACAGTACTGTTCTGTACCCATCTTTGCTAGGGTTGTTCGGTGCCCAGCGATGCGCAAAGGAAGGAGGCTGAATTGCGTAAAATAGCGTGATAGAGAGCCCATTCAAGAAGAACGACAGAACACGCAGCTCAATCAAAAAAACGAAATGGCAGTTTGAAAAGAATACACTAGGGATGTTAATATCAGAAATCAGGGAGATGAGGCAGGAAGTAAAGGTTATGAGGAAGGATGTGAGGGTTAGGGGAGAGAAATGGGGGAAAGAGATGAAGGATCTGAGGGAGAAAGTAGGAATATTAGAGAAAGTAGCTATGTCGGTAAGGGAGTAAAAGGGATGAGATGAAATAGATGCAAGAGGGTATTAGGATGTGGAAGAAAAGGGAAGACAGAAGATTCCAGGAGGTAGAGGGTAGGTTGGATATGGGAGAAGAAGGCAGGGTAGGAGGAGAAAAGATATATCTGAGACAAGGTAGAGAACATGATTAAAGAGAAAGTAGGGGGGGGGCGTATGAACAAAGACGAGGTGCTGGAGAGAAAAAGGATAACGACAATGTAGCTTAGAATGGAGAGGAGAAAAAAGGAGCTCGATAAGACGGCTCAAGTTGAGAAGCGAAGAAGAACGGAAGGGAGTGCAAGCGCTTCTACAAGGCATAGGGGAGTTTCGGGGCCAGGTGGGTTAAGTGAGGCCAGAGGGGAAAAGGTGAATGAAGCAGCGGTGGTGGAGTTGGAGAACTGGCAAGATAAGTGGCGTTGATGCGAAGTAAAAGCAGTATTAAGGATAATGGCGTTTACATTGATCATGACCTGACGCGGGGAGACAGAGAAATTTAGAGAATGCCGAATGATAGAGCCAGAAGGGTGACGAGGGAAGGGAGAGCTGTGGAAGTAGGGTATAAGAAAATAAAAGTAGAGGAGACAATATAGATTTGGATGAGGAGAAAGAGGAGTTGAAAGATGGGGATTTTTAGAGCAAGTGGGGGAATTATAACAAGGATTAGGTAGGGTATTGAAGAAGAAACTCATGGTGGGGGTGAGGGGCAGGGGGTGCAATTGAGTGAGTTGCGAAGACAGGAGGGGTGACGTGAAAGTTCGTGAACGTGTACAATAGGTATAGGACGGAAAGGAATAAAGGAATGGTGGAAGATTTTATGGGAGAGAGGAGGGAATAGTGGTACTAGGGGGAGGGGAGATTTCAATGCGAGAATAAGGAGAAAATAGGGTCTCTACAGAGATGGAGAAAGTTTATAAGGGGATGAAAGGATAGATAAAAAAAAGGACAGAAAGATTTTCACACTGGATGGTGGAGTTTACGCGGGCACGAATGGTATGATAACAGGGATCAGGAAGCAGAAAACACGTATGTGAGTAAGGTGGGGGCATCGGTGATGGACTATGTGGTCAGGAATATGCAAGCGTGGGAGTAGACAGAGATTCACAGTAAAAGGGAGGATAGAACGAGACCATCAACCTTTAATCTTGTGGATAAAAGGGGAGAGCAGCGAAAGGCAAAGAGGAGAAGATGTCTCGAGGGAGAGAGGGCGATGTGGACAAGGGAGGCTGTAGAAAAGTACCAGGAGCAGCTAGGGGAAGTGAGTTTTAAAGGGGAGCCGGTGGAAGAGATATGGACGGATTTAAAAGTGAAGGTGATAGGGTGTGTGCGAAATAAAAGTTTTAGAAAGAAGAAGGAGGAAATGATGAAACCGTGGTGGGATGGGACATGTAAAAAGATGAAGAGAAGGGACAAAAGGAAGTACAGAAAGTGGAATAAAGGAACTGCGAAGAGGAAGGAGTACGTTGAGATGATGAAGGATGATGAAGGAGTTCAGGTAAATGTGTGAAAGGAAAGAGAAAGGGAGACAGAAAGACGTGGAAAAGGAGTTGGGAAGTGCTTAGACCAAAGGGGACGTCTGGGAGATGGTTAATAGGTTTAGAAACCGTAGGAAGGGGACCATTAAGAAGAAAGGTAGTGAAGAGTGGATGGATTTTTTCAATGAGTCCTTTTAGCGCTCAGACCATTGAAAGAGAGATGCGGGAAGCAGAAGAACGAACGAGGAAGGGAAAACGAAGCAAGGATAATTGGTACACCAGCGGTAAGAGACAGGCTAGGAGAGGTATTAAAGAAGGTATGGAGGGTGAGGGATTCACAAAAGAGTGGAGAGAGGGGTTGATAGTGCCACTGTATAGGAAGGGGGACAGATATAGGCAGGAAAATTATGGAGAAATCACATTCATGAATACGGCGTCCAAAGTATACACGATGGTATTGACGGAGAGGCTACAAAATGATGTTGAGGGGAAAGATATATTGCCGGAGACGCATGCTGGATTCAGAACGAAGGAGCACTATCGACAATATTTATATCTTGCAGCACGTAGAAGATAGAGGAATGAAGAAGAAGGGGTCAAAATTGAACGCGATTCCAAGGTGAGAGGAAGAGACAGAATTTCGGAAGGTTTCTGGATGGATATAGGGTTGAGGCAGGGGTATTCGTTTAGCCCAACGCATTCCGCGATTTTAATCATCGACATAGAGAGGAAGCTGAAGGAAAGGGGAGGTCGGAGGAGTAAGGGTAGGAGGGGTTAGAATTCTGTCACTTGCGTATGCAGATGGCATAGTGTTGCTGGAAAAAAGTGAAAGGCAATGAAAAAGATGATGGAGAGGTTAGGAAGGTACCTGGATAGGAAACGGTTGGAGTTGGATGCAGAAAAATCAATGTTATGGTGTTCAGGAGAGGAGGGGAAAGGGTTTAGGGATGCGATAAAAATAGGAAGGGGGCGGCGGTGCAGGAGGTGAAAGAATTTGTGTACCTGGATTTTCTATTTCGGAGGAATGGATAGGTGAATGATTATATAAAGGAGAGCGTAAGAAGGGCAAATGTTGTGATGAGTGTGCTACTGTATGGAGTAGAGGTGTGTAGGTGGAAGAAAAGTGAGGAGGTAAAAAGAGTAAAAATGAGGTACAGCAGATGGACAATAGGCTGGTATGGGAGCGTTGGGGGGAGAAGGAGAACAGGAGAGGAGATGTAAAGATGGAAGACGAGAGAGAAAGGTATTTTAGAAAGCGTGATCTGCATGAGGATGAAGTGAGAAGTCACGAGGAGGGAAGGAAGGTCTATGTAATTGCTTAGAGGAACGGAACGGAGAGAGAAAACTCAGAAGGAGAGGAGATGATAAGAGGGTCAGGGTAAAATCAGAAATATGGTGGATTGTGCCAATACAAAGAGCGCGATATTTGTGTGAGCAAGGAGAGAAAGGAAGAGAATGTGTGAATTGTGTGGAAAGGGGTATGCAAAGGTGGAACACTAGTTGGGAGAATGCGAGGAGGTGGAAAGGAGTGGAATAAGCAAGAAGGTAGTACTGGATAGGAGAGGGGACGAAAGGGCGATTACAAGGGCCAGGGGAGTGTGGGTTAAGATGGAGAAGAAAAGAAAGAGAGGAATGAAGAAAAAATAAGTAAGGAGAAGAGGGAGTTGAAACAGGGTTAATTGCTAATAATGCAAATAGTAGATAAGGAAAAGCAAATAAGATATAGTAGATGAGAAATAGGTAGCGAGGAAGGCAAGGCTTTAAGAGCGAGCGGGCGGTCATAGTATCAAGTTGTTGATGAATGATTTTGTATGAAGTGTGGATGGATTTTAGGCTTAAGTATTCAATGTGAGAAATTTTGTAAAACATGGTGGAGTAAGCAAGTCAATTTTTCAAGGTCAATAGTCTGAAGAATGAAACTTCATCTATCTATTTATCAATTTACCTATTCATTTATCTAATAATATCTCTATCCATCAATCCATCCATCCACCCACCCGTTTTGATCGAACCTTAGTGCATAGTTCTTTATTCTCTAGTTGAGAGGATCTTTCGACTTGAATGGAAAACAGGAATATTAATAATAACGGTTGAAGAAAATGGCACTCGTAACGATATTGGAAGGTCTATTTCCACCAACTAATGCGTCTTTACACAATTTCTCAGGGAAAATCTGGAGGAGGAAGTACGGGTTGATACGATCTATACAGTTTTCTTGAAACCCTTCGAAAAGATTGACCATTGTACTCTTGCGGCAAAGCTTTGGGCTCTGGGCTTATCTGAAATGCTACTCTTCTGGCTAAAAAATTATCTTAGCGATAGACCTCAATGGGTTCGTATTGATAGGCAGTACTCGGAAACCTTTACAGCTATTTCTGTCATTCGCTGACGATCTGAAACTCTCCAAAGCTATTCGATCCCTCGACGACGTTCTCAAAACTCAAAGCGTTATTGCTAAGCTACAAGCATGGTGTTGGCTGAACGGAATGTTTCTAAATGTTAAAAAATGCCTACTAATATCATTCTCACGAGAAAGAATCATAGCAAAACATAGATACTTTCTAAAAAGGGATAAATCGCAGAATCATTCATGCTTAACAATCAAGTTTCAGGAGCGGCGAAAATTGCACTCAGATCCTTGGGCTTCATCAGGAGAAATGGTTCAGACTACAAAAACCCATCAACTCTCAGAACTTTCTATCTTTCTTCATTCAGACACATCTAGAATACCCTTAAGTCATGTGGTCACCCTAGTATTTTATCCACAGAATTCAGGTTGAGCAAATACAAAATTAAGTCCAACGTTTTGCAACTAGACAACTAAGGATACAGGCGTGATCATGATAACAGCGAAATAAGGGCATTGTTAAACGTCCAAAAATTTAACTCGAGATTTATATTCGCTGATTTGAGCTTTTTATACAACATTTTAAATAATCTATTTGAATGCTTACAAATCCTGACTGAAACAAACCTGTATGCTCCTTCAAAATCATCAAGAAGTAACGTTCTATTCAACATTAATCACAAACGAACAAAAGTCGTCAATGAAGCAAACTTATATGGATCAGACATTAATTTTTTTGACCCATCAGCAACGCATTTCAGGACTGAGCTCTATAGAACTTTCAACACCTGGCCTAAGTCGTGCACATTGGTTCGTGTACAACTCTTTTCAGTTTGATGCGAACTTTGAATCGCGATTCAAAACTGCAATGTAAAATCTTTTTAAGGCAGTTGTAACGTTGACCATATAAAGTGCACGGATCAATAAAAGAGACGCAAAAAAGTGGACTTTATTATAAAGCCGAGAAAAATATCTTGATGCTGCAGGAATTGTACAAAAAAAAACTGCAGTATGATAGTATTATATGTAACAAGGAGACGAAGTTATAAAACGACTTTGCCTCCTCGATATATTCAATATTTTATATAAGAAGGGTATGGTTTTCGAGTGTTCTCATAGAATTACGTTTCACATTTGAGGAAAGTTTAGAAGAACAAGTACCACGTAGAACATTAGTAAGAACAGTACGCGTGGGTCAATGTAACGAATGCGCAAGTGCAAACGCCGTCAAACTCACCTTGCTCTGCCTACGTCGGTTGAGTACTTCTCCTCAACAAAGACCTATTTTGCTGTTCGGAAACACGCTAAGGAAGCGAGAAAACCCTACAGGTGTTACATAAAAGTCCTTTTGCTATACCCGCCTCTAAATTCTCTACACTGAGCGTATAATATGTTTTTGCGTGTTCACTTTGAGATAGAGAATCCTACATATGAGTCTAGATGCGTAAAATTGTTAAGATGGTTTCTTATTGAAAAGAAATGGCCAGTCATTGGAAACTCATATACGATTGTTGAATGGTAAACGATTTATTAGTCCATTAGAAACCATAGGCAGGCCAATACACATCACAAACTAGTTATTGTTGAGATAAGAGCGTTTTATTGCAAGATGATTTTCCATGGAAAAGAATAAGATTTTGCAATTGTTTGAATAAATTAATAGAATCTGAGTTGAAAAAAAGTGAAAACTCCATGCAATTCTATAAAAAAATTTACATTAAGTCCATGTGTGAGACAATTTTCATGTGAACCAACTTGTTTTGTAGTAAAAATATCTTCTCCAGCATTAGTTCATAATACAAAATAAACTGGATAGAGAAAAAAGTTATCTAATACATGAACTTTATGTAGTTTTTCCTGCAGAATTGATTGGCGTACTTGGTTTAACCCTAACTCACAGATTTGAACATATTACATGAACAATTTACATGTAAAGAATAAAAAGGCGATGTTTTTCATCCAAAATCATCTTTTGATAAAAACCTTGCACCTCAAAATTACTTTTTTGTCATTTCTATGGGTGTGCCTACGGGCCTAAGAAGATAGAGAAATGGTTTAAAACTTCATAAATTGTTCGTACAATTCTTACTTCTAACCAAATTTTTTCCAATAGATACCAATTCATTAATACATCAAAACGATTTCATTACAAAATAATTTTTGTCGACAATGAAATGTTCTTTGAAACTATCTTCAATCATTATCATAAACAAAAAGTTTATGGAAGTAATTTTTCCAGACATGAAAAGTCATAATTTTGAACTGGCTGCTTTTTCTGCTGTATGCGTTTGGAAATTATTCATGACAAAAAGGAATTATAAAATCAGCTTTGACAGTTTTCTTTGAAATTCAATGCAGATGACTTCTGAAGTGAAATTTATATATTCGTTAAGATTTATAGACTGTAGACTATTTTGAACAGTAAATACCAGGTCTTTAACACTATTTGTCGTCCTTCCAGTAGTTGGCAACTAGTCTCAAAACACGACAGACTCTTTCCATCTATTTCTGAACGACTTAAGCTATGTAAGTGGGTAAAGATAAAAAGTCTGTCCGTATAAGCTTCGAATTCATTTGGCTTGAATTTGGAGTTGATGCACGAATCCAGAAGGATTGGAAACTTGCTTCAAAATGTTTGGGATCGATTTTGATTAGATTGAATACAGATTTCGGTTGATTTGAAATAAATTGAATTGGTTCAGAATGAATCAATATCTGAAACTTTGGCCAGGGCACCACTTTTATGAATTTCGTCTAGGTTACCTTAGAAATAGTTTACTTTTTCTACTGATCCAAGAAATTTAGCTTTTATGCATGCGTCCATGCTTTCTCTCTTACTTTTCTACAAGTAGAAGAACTCGTTTTATCACGTAACACGGCCAATCATATTCTTCGTGCATTTGAAAGTACTTTGGAATGTTGTCGTAATTATTATTTCATAACATCAAAAATGTGATACTGGAGGACCAAGGGGCCCTCTATGAGTTGCGATACTTAAAAAGGTGCGAACGTAAAAGTGATAAAGGCCTAATAGATTAATAGTTGTTTAGAAATTTTATACTTGGTTCTAAGTGAGGGTCAAAGTTGCTGATTTTGGGTTTCAGCAGGAAATTATACTTCATATGGATGCATTTTTTGCTGTAAAGAATGTTCATCACGTTTCGCTACGGCAATTGAAAGTTAAAATAAGCCCTTTTCATTTGGCAGTCTATATATATCTAACTACCTCTTTATGTTTATTCTTTATTTTAATTCCGACTGGTTTCTTAGTGTCACTTCGTTCTTTTGGGATTGAATTCACTTCAACATCTGTTATTTTATGCATTGGCGTTTCCGATGTGTCCAAATAATCATGGTCATTGAACTCTTCATCATTTGGATATGACTCCGATACTTTTTTCATTGTTGCTTTATAGCTGTTAAAGATGTTGCACTTAATTTCAGACATGCGACATTCCAGTGCGTCAACCTATAACATATTTTCAGTCGAAAATGAAAAAAGGAACACAGTTAGATGGAAAAATTGAAAATCATGGAAACTACCTCTTCAAAGAGTTTTTTACACCTTCGGCAAATAACGTTACGGTGTACATTGTTGCTGTTAATATCAATCTCTAATACAGAAAAAATTATTTCTGCAAGAGGTCTTTCGGGCCGAGATCCTGATTTTTCGCTAAAAATTGGTACAGTATTTCTAGGTGAAAGTTTACTGTTACATATCAAACAGTTAGAGTAATACTTTTCAGAATCAGCTGTCATTTTCGTAAGGCTTCAAATATTGCAACCTGAAACAACAATAACTCGTTACATCAAATAAATAAAACTTCTAAAATAATCGCAATCGTTCATATATTCCGCCAGGCTATAAAGTTTGAGCTAGAGCGGAACAAATTATTATTAGGGACCCGAACTTTATGCAAATCGCATGATTTTTCATAATGAAATATTACTTGAAATTACATTTAATCGCATAATTTGAGTATTTTCGTCGCCATAAAATCGTGTCCCTAATTATTATGAAAAAATAAACACAGCGTGTAGTCATTTCACGAATACATGTAGGTGTGTCTACACACGTGAAGTTATCGAGTCAGAGACAAATGTTTTATGAATATAATATTGTTGAATTTTCACTCTATGATCATTTGAAATATGTATTTCGTACGGTCAGCTGAATATTAGTCAGTGCGTGAGATATCTCCACCAATACTAGAAGAGGATGCACTCTCAGTGTTGCCAGGTCTCATCTCTCTCTGTTCTCGCGCGCATTATTGCTGCAAGAGTCTAGTTGTATTAGAGCAGACATAGCTGAGAGTAGACTAGGTCGCTTGAAGCTAATTTTGTGTGTCTTTGTGTAACTTACTTGTTTTCATCAATAAATATATATACTTGTGTGTGAGCTGAAATCTCTGTTTGTTTATTATACTAGCTGAAATATTTAACAAATATATTAGGTCCTTGGCTCCATTATCTTTTAGTTTAATGTAAATGAAAGATTTAGAATATCTAATGATGAAATAAAATACGATACATTTGTCGAAAAATTAAATGTCGTAGTGGCATCTCTTCCATTTCATGGACCTTTCTTCACTAAAATAACATTGTTGTTTATACTGCTCATCTACATCCACTTTCTCGAAGAAAATTGTCCTAACAAAGATTTCCGAATACACTTAAGCAAAGGAGAATATATTTGATACATTCCATTTTCGGAAACCTTCGTGGAAACAATTTTTTTCTGAGACAGTCGACATATACTCCGACTAATCTGTTTAACCCACTGGCAGTATCTGTGAAAGAATTGATAATAGTACTGTGAGATAATTGAACCCTGAAAGTGGAGCTTATTCGTCAGGCAGCTGTAACTCATACGTACCCCATACTTCACAGTCTTCCTCGGTGAGAGGAACATGAGCACGCTGTAAGAGGCTTAGCATTATCCGCAGCGACCGGCTTACTGCCTTGTAGCCTTGTTGACGTGATTGCACACTGAAATGTGCTAATCATTGGTTTTCGAAAGTCCGTCAAATGAAAACTAAAGCAAACTTATACAAAATCTCTGTTCCAAATGTCCACAGGATTTCGAGGGTTTGCAAAAGCATTATTAGTGTGAACTACGTCATTTCCGATTACACGTCAAATGCGCGATTTTTGCTAACGTGGTAAATTTTTTCGTAGAAGTAACTATATTTTAATGCTATTTTTCATCTTCATCATTCACATTCGAGCAAAGGAGCATCATTAATCCCACCCTTTTCTGCTCATTGCTTCTTTCAAGTCTGAGATCAAGATATCAAATAAAAGTGGGCACAGAAGACACCCTTGTCTTGCTCCTCTTACTAACCAGAAAATATCGTCTACTTGATCATCCACTTGTACCCTGATTTTTGGCACATGAAAGATTTCTGAAACTCTCTTTATTATACTTTCTTAACCTTTTATATCTCTTCTCGGTCCATAGAATCAAACGCCGCTTTTAGGTCTACGGACATAGCTATCATTCCATCCTTCTCCTTTTCGATCCTTTCATTTATAATATAATTTACTATTATATAATTTATTCTCTCCAAAAATACCGCTACAAATAACTTGTGCGACGTTGGCATTAGCGTCACCTTCCTATAATCTTTAACCTCCTCTCCTTTGCCTTTTTTCAATATCGGTACCACTAAACCTCCTTCCCATATCTCTGGCCAAACCTCTCCTCTCCATACCCTATTACATATTATCCATGCCCATTCCTTTAGTTCATTTCCCTCATAGTTTCATACTTCATTTGAAATTTCATCCAGACCTGGAGCTTTCCCCTCTTTCATTATTCCTGAAACATTGATTATTTCTTCTCTTGTTATGTCCTCTTCCTCATCTCTTCCCCTTCCCTCTCTTCCGCCCTCCCTGACTTTATTCTCTACCCCTCTCAGCAGATCCATGAGATACTTTTTCCATCCTACCATCTCAATATCCTGGTTTACCCTTTTCCTCCTTTTTCTCTCATTATTCACTACTTTCCAAACCTCTTCTTCTGTTCTAGCCTTTTCCGCCACTTCTTCGAACCTCCTGTTTTCCTCCTCTCCTTTCTTATCACACATCTTAGTATATTCCTTCTTTTTTCTTCTATATTCATCTCCACTACTTTTTCCTTTCCTCTATCTTCTTAGTTCCTTTTTCACTTCTTTCTTTTTCTCTTTATATTCCTTATCCCATCATTTTCGTTTCCTTTCCCACTTACTTCTTTCGTGCATATTCCTTCTAACACTCTTTTTTTCTCCTCTCATTATTTCCATCTTTTCGCTAATATTTCCTTCTCCCATTTTTAAATCCTTAAGCTTCACTCCTAATTGATCTGTTCCTCCTATTGATCATTCCCATCTTCTTCTTTTTACCTCTACTTCCTTTATGCCCTTATCTTTAATACTCGTGGTCTACTATCACATAGTCAATGACCGTTCTCTTTTCACCTCCCAAAAATTTATATTCACCTTCCTCATCCCCTTCTATATTTCCCTTTGTGATAAACCATACCATTTCCTCTGAGCACTTCAACAATCTCTTCCCTTCCCCATTCAGTATCTCGTCTTTGGTGTTTCTTCTTCGCACTTCTCCCCATTCCCTTCCTCCTCTATCTCCCGTTCTTGCATTAAAGTCTCCTCCTATCACAAGCCTAATCCCCTCTTCACTTTCTTCTATCGGTTCTTTTATTTCTTTAGATATCTACAGCATATCTCCGTTCACATACACTCCCACTATCCGCCATTTCGATACTCCCATCTTAATCTTTCTTACCAATTGCTGGGCTCCCATCGGGCGCCTCCCCAGGTTGCGGATAGGGGAATGCCTCCCAGAAATGGGTGGTACCGGGGAAATCAAATAC
>WSXT02247539.1:0-11607 GCA_011762715.2 Neuroterus valhalla | reverse complement strand
TCAATTCATTCTATTCGATTCAGCCCAGCTTAGTTCGATTTAATTCAGTTGAGTTCGATTCCATTCAATTCATTTCAGTTTGATTCGATGTATTCCAATTCCATTCAATTCATTGAGAGGGGGGGAGGGGGAGAGAGATTTTCAGGTTGAATCCCAACTGAAAAACAAATTATCTTTCCGGTTAAATGGAAGATGGAAAGTGTCAAAAAATATTATCCTTTCTTCAAGATTTGTATTTTTATTTTGAAATTGTAAATACTCAGAAGAGTTTTGATGTACCAAAGCTTCGATTTCGTTGTTGAGTATTTAATATTTATACACAAAATTTTTTCAGCTAGATCAGTTTTAATAATATTTCAATATTTGTGACCTCGAGAAGTGTTTCCTATTAAAGAAATGTACCGAAATTAATTTTCGGAGAGTACTCCAAAATATATTGGATTCGATTTCAGATTATAATCTATTTGAGTTCCAGAAGACTTGAGAGGAATCTTTGTTTTCCTGGTACCTGAGTTTAGGTTCAGAATTGAGATTTAAACTTAAACCCCAGTATCATTGGGTCGTCTTCTTTTCCAAGAACCTCTCAATTTTCTGAGAATGGACCAACGACCGGAGATCTTGAGGCGCTTTTCTTCTCCTATCGAGATTTTAAAGCGAAGGAAATCAGAAAAAATTGTAAAAATTAGTCTTTCTCCTGCTTATAATTGTCACCCATGTGTGGAATTATCTTTTTTTTTTTATTTTAGAAAATTAACTTTTTTGTCGGAAATTCATATTTTTTGGTTGTATTTTATTTCTTCGACCGAAAAATTGTTCTTGGTTGAAGTATTATTCTTCTTTGTCAAAATTCTATCTTTTTTTCGAAAATTCGTCTTTTTGGTTCAACAAATTCGACAATTTGAATTGTTTTCTTTTCTTTCTTGGTCGGGAAATTCCTCCTTGCTCAAAATGTTCACTTGTCAAAGACTTGAAGAAATTTGTTAATATTCCAAAGTATTTCCAAAAATTAGAATCTTTTTTCGAAGATTTTACGGCATATTTAGAATATTAGAATGATTCAAAGCGATATTATGATTCGGGGTTCAGAGTGGCTTTATAAAATTTTAAAGGGTGTAAAATAATATAATAAAATCCAAGAGATTTTAGTACAATTTCCAAGATTCAACGAGTTTTTGATATCTTAACTTTGAGGATCACTGTGCGCGTCCCCTCGTTCCATCTACTAAAACTAAAAATGGACTTTGACCTTTCAACATTTAAATTAAAATCTCAGAATTTGACAAAGACACTCAAGAAAATATTGTGCACCCTCATTTTATTTATTAACTCACAATGAAGCAATAAAGATAAGGTGAAATATGGATGGGAATTGGGAAAGTTTGTTGTCCTGTTAATGTTGGCAGAAGGTGACAAAATGGATAGGCGGGCACAGGGGGAAGGTATGCACCTGACGAGAGGCAAATCGTGTTCTACAGGTGAACGGGATTGTGGACAGGTAAACCGATATCTCCCCCTGCCTGCCATTGTTGCTCGCCTCACAGATCGAAAGAGGCTCCAAAGTTCCAAACTGGAAATAAAAGGGGATGCTCTCCAGGCCCGCCCTCCAGGTACAAAATTTCAATACAGGTTCCTCACATTCATGCCTTGAAAAAAAAAAATCCTCAAGAGAAAAATCATTCACTAAATTCTAAACACTCCTAACTACTTTTCAGAACCATAGACTTCAAATTATTTATAATTGAAGGGATGCTCTAAAATTTTTATACAAAATTTTACTGAAATTATGGAATATTATGGATTCTCATCAATTAATCCTGTATTATTTCAAAATCTAATGATTCCTCTGGAATTCACCAAAATTGTCTTAATTGACCCTGAATTCTTTTTAATACTTTGAATTTTCTATAGTCACTCCAAAATTTAATGAATTCTTCGAAATTTTTGTTACATTCTTGTATTAGTGTCAAATTACCTAAATTTTTTCCAAATGAACTCTTTTATTTTATTTAATGGTTCTTTCTAAATTAAAAGAAACTTCCTTGAGCAAAAATGGTTCACTTAAGTCTCAATCTCAACACTCAAAAAATAAGTGCTACTCTGAAAATTCCAAAACTTAATTAATTTACCCTAAATTATTTCAAATTCTGTTGATTTCTTTGAAGTTTACTACAATTGTTCTAATTCACCCTGGATTCTTTTCAATACCTTGAATTTTCTAAAGTCACTCCAAAATTTGATTAATTCATCGAAATTTTTTTTATATTCTTGAATAAGTGTCAAATTTTCCAACTTTTTATCAATTAAATTTTTTTACTTTATTTATTGGTTCTTTTTAAATCTTATTGGGTTATTAGGTTATTAAAGGTTATTAAAGAAATTTGCTTGAGAAAAATTGATTCGCTAAAGTCTCAATACTCCAAAAATAAGTGCCACTCTGAAAATCACAAAATTCAATCGAATTTATTATTAAAAGAATACATCAAAATAGATTCAGAAAATTTTACTAAAAATAATGCAATATTATGGATTCTTATTCAGTCCTTTGAAATTCAACCTGGAATCTTATTAATTTATCCTGTATTTTTTCAAATCCTTATGATTCCTCTGTAATTCACCAAAATTGGCCTAATGGACTGTGAATTCTTTTCAATACCTTGGATTTTCTTGAAGTCATTCCAAATTTATAGGAATTCTTCAAATGTTGTTCATATTTTTGAGTTAGTGTCGAATTACCTAACTTTTTTGTAAATTAACTCTTTTTTTTTTAATTGAATGATTCTTTCTAAATTAAAAGAAACTTCCTTGAGCAAAAATGATTCACGAAAGTCTCAATCTCAACACTCCAAAAATAAGTGTCACTCTAAAAATCAAAAAATGTATTCGAATTTATTATTGAAAGAATACACTATAATAGGTTTAAGAAATTTGACTGAAATTAATGGAACATCTTGAACTTTAATCAATTTTTATCCAATCTTATGAATTTGATCCTGAGTGTCACTCTCAGAACCATAAAATCGGATATAATTTATAATTTTGAAAAACTTAGGGTAATTCTTGAACCAACATGCAGTAAATAACATTCTATTCATTATTCATATACATTCTTTTTTTAATTTTCCATTTAATTCAATTTACCTTAATTCTTAGAAATGTACGTAGGGTTTAAAAATTTTTAAAAACGAATGTTTCATGGAACAGTTGAATTTCAAAACCAAGAATATGAATTTTCAACCTAAAAGTTAAATTTTCAAGAAACAAAAAAACTAGTTTCAGATCGAACAGTTGCATTTGAAGTCAAATATATATTTGGGAACAAAAAAGATAAAACTTTTACCAATAAGACCATTTTTTTCATATGACAGTTGATATTTCATTAAAAAAAAAAGAGAAATTTCCAATTCGAAGGAAGAGACAATTTCAACAAAAAAAAAAGATCATTTTTAACAAAGCACTTGAAAATACGAACAAAAAATCATTTTTCAACAAAATAGTTCGATTTCTGACCGGATAACTAAATCTCCAATAAAAAAATTCGAACTTTTAAACCGGAAAAAAAATGTTCAACAGAATGTTTGAATTTTCCAACATAAAAATAAATATTTTACAAAAAAGTTCTATTTCTCACTGAATAATTGAATGTTCAACACAAAAGTTTTAACGAAGTAGTTGAATTCTCAATCAAAGAAGTTATATTCTCAATGTATAAAATATAATGGGTGATATTTACCAACTAAAATTTTAACTATTCCATTCTTTCGTTCAAAATTACACTTGTTAGGTTGAAAATCTATACATTTTGTTTAGAATTTATTTATTTTTTCGAAAAACACAGCTGTTTGGTTGCGATTTTGCACAGTATTTGGTTTACCGTGAGGAATTGAGGATTTAACTTTTTGGCTCTTAATCTCATCTGTTTTTGTTAAATTCAATTTTTCACTATTTAAAATTAAATTTTGTATTTTTAAATGTCGAGTATTGGATTTCTTGTTGAAAATTCATTTTTTGCTCAAAAATTCGATTGAAACGTTGGAAGTGACACCATTTTCTTAAAAATTCAAATTTTTTGTTGAAGTTTTATGATTTCAGTTGAAAATTAATTTCTTTGGCTTCAAAATTTATGTATGTTGTAGAAAATTCGTTCCAGTCAGTTGCAACTTAATATTTTTGGCTGAAAATTCTGGTGTTATAGCTAATAATTTTGTTATTTTCAAAATTCATCTTATTGGTAGAAAATTAATCTTCATGTTCGAAAATTAAACAGTCTGGTTAAAAATTTTTTGGTTTTAGTTAAAAGGTGAACCTTTCTTTCAATTGAGTCTTTTTTGGCTCAAATCAACTTTTTATAATATACATATATTTATCAATATTTATCAGCCTTAAAATATGAATCATTGCAGTTTTTACGTGAAGATTTTTTTTTGCTTGAAAATTCAATCACGAGGTTGAAAGTCTTTTTCAGTAGAAACTTGATGTTTTTGGTAAAATATTCAACCTTTATGTTAAGAATGGTTTTTAATCAGTTGAATTTTCAACTATTTTGTTCAAAATCTTCTTTTCTTGGTGAAATTATTGAACTATTTTAGATTTGAAATTGATCTCTTCTGGCAGAACTTGAATCTTTTTGGTGTCAAAATCTATGTATTTTGTTCAAAATTGGTAGATATTTTTTGGAGAAATTGATCTATTTGGATGAAAATTATTCTATTTTTTTTAAGCTATACTCTTGCTTGAAATTACGTGAATTTAGAGTAGTAAAAGTTTTAATTTTTCAATTTAATGTGTAATTCACGGATCAAGCCATTTTCATTATTGAACTATAATGTATAATTTTCACTTCTGATAGTAACGGACATTTTTCTACTTCTACTTGACATATTTCAATCCTGATTCACGTACACTGGAATCGCGCAAATTGTCCAGCCTCTGACGTTGATATCAAACGGCCTTGGACAACTTCCGCGAGTGCTCGGACGTAAACAACTATTGTATTCGGCGAGAATGGGGCGTGGTGACTACCTCTCCCCTTACCTCTCGGCCCGTCTCGCCCGCGAGTGAATTTCTGGAAAAGGTAACTCCCGGGATGACAACTCGCGCGATTCCAGTGTATTTCAGCAAACGCTAACCATTCTGATCCTTTTTAAGTAAATAAGTTGTAAATATTAATTAATATTACAATCACCTGTCATTTTCTCATATTTTAAAGTACTAAAAATGTATCGTAAATTTACAGTACTTATATGCATATTTCTACAAATACGTTTACAGTAAAACCGCTATGGAAATTTCTGATAGTGTATACTATTGATTGTAATATGATTGAAAAAAAAAAAGAAAAAAATCCTCAATTTCGTGATCCTGCAGGATATCCCCGGGAAATTCCATGTTGAGACTTGAGGTTGAGGGTTGTCAATGGAAACGAAAGGACAACAAGAAAGTGGGATTGGCTGCACCGGCTTGGCTGCAGTTCCTAAATGGAGGGAGTAAGCTGGACACGAAAGCGTGGCTGCTTCAGTCTCTCTGGTGCTCTCCGGAAACGCGCCTCGTACCGGTTACCGGATGTCTGCATCTTCTCGGTGGCTTCTTCACGTGTCGGTTGTGTTTTTCCTTTCCCTTTTTTCTTCTTTTTTTTTCTTCATATTCTTTTCTCCCCTGTGCATACCTACCCAGTCAAACAGGTAACACGGATAAAAGTTTCCTCTTGTGTGTTTGTGCATTGGTGCATCGCATCATTCCAGTGTGTGATCTCCACATGCGTGCGGTGAATCACAGCTTTATAATTTAGGAAGAAATTTGTTTGTGAGAAAAAGTGTACAGTGAATCGCGTGTTTTCGTCATGTAATCTCGCAAATTGTGAATTTAGTCATGTGCATAGCATACTTGGATTTTTTGAGACATGGTCAGCTTCAAGACCAACAATCTGGAAAGGTACATGCATACATTCTTCTTAGTTCTTGTATTTCATGAAAGAAAACTAAAGAATAAGATTGGTTATAGAAATAGATATTAGCACCAAGGGAATATTGATGAAAACGTGTGCTTTTGAGTTGCAATAATGATTCATGATTAATGATCTCTAAGTTGCGAATCTAATCACGCGCAAAGCGTATACTTAGATGTTTCAAATATGTTCAGCTCTCAGATCAACAAACTAGAAAGGTATACATACATACATCTTCCTAAGTTCGTGTGTTTCATGAAAGAGAACTAAAGAATAAGATTGGTTGTAGAAATAGATATTAGCACAGAGGAAATATTGATGAAGACGTGTGCTTTTGAGTTAAAATATGATTCATGATCATGAGCAGGTAATACCTCATTATTGAGGTTTCTTTGAGGTACGAATTGTATCGATTAATGAGATGTGATTCCGCAAATTGTGAATTTAATTATGTGCATAGCATATTTTGAATTTTTGCAACTTTGAGACCATTAATCTCGAAAGGTACATGCATTTTTCTTAGTTCATGTTGTATTTCATAAACGAGAACTGGAGGATAAGATCTTATGGTTATAGGAATAGATGATAGCACAAAGGGAATATTGTTTAAAAAAATGTATGTTTGATGTGAAATTTGATTCATTATCATTAGCAGTCAACCCTTTTAATTTACGTTTCTTTGAGACAAGAATAAGATAGATGAATGAGATGTAATTCCAAAAATTGTGAATTTATTCATGTGCATATATAGCATACTTGGATTTTTTTGAGACATGGTCAGCTTTAAGACCAACAATCTCGAAAAGTACATGCATGAATTTTTCTAAGACAATGCTCATTCATGAAAGAGAGCTTTAGAATAAGATCATATGTTTGAAGAAATAGATAATAGTACAGATGGAATATTTATAAAGAAGTGTCCTTTAATGAATTAAATATGATTCATGATCATTAACTGTTTATACTGCCTATAACTTATGTTTCTTCATGCTATCTCTCTGTTATAAAGATAAAAGCGATGTTCTCTAAGTTGCGAATTGACTCATGTGATAAACATACTTGGATTTTTCAAGACATTGTCAGCTTCAAGACGAAAAATCCTAAAGGTACATACGTTCTTCTTAGTTAATGTTGTATTTCATGGATAAAAACTAGAGAATAAGATCATATGGTTATAGAAATAGATACGAGCACAGAGAAAATATTGATGAAAAAGTATGATTTTGAGTTGAAACATGATTCATGATCATTAGCAGTTAATATCTCATAATTTACGTTTCTTTGAGGTACGAATTATACAGATTAATGAGATGTGGTTCCGCAAATTGGGAATTTAGTCATGTGCATAGCATACTTAGATTTTTTGAGATATGGTCAGCTTCAAGACCAACAATCTGGAAAGGTACATGAATACATTCTTCTTAGTTCGTGTATTTCATGAAAGAAAACTAAAGAATAAGATTGGTTATAGAAATAGATATTAGCACAGAGGGAATACTGATGGAAACGTGTGCTTCGGAGTTGCAATAACGATTCATGATCAATAATCATGAACAGTTCATACTGCCCAATTCACGTTTTTTCATGCTATAACTTTGTTATAAAGATAAATAGAATATTCTCTAAGTTGCGAATCTAATCATGTGCAAAGCATATACTTACATGTTTTGAATATGTTCAGCTCTAAGGCCAACAATATAGAAAGGTATGCATATACATATACATCTGTCTCAGTTCATGTATTTTATGAAAGAGAACTGAAGAATGAGATCATATGGTTATAGGAATAGATATTAGGACAGTAGAATTATTGATAAAAAAGTATGTTTGTGATTTGAAATATGATCCATTATATCATTAGCAGTCAGCACTTCATAATTTACGTTTCTTTGAGATATGAATAGGATATAGATGAATGAGATGTAATGCAGCTAATTGTGAATCTAGTCATGTGCAAAGCATATTTCGAATTCTCGCAGCTTTGAGACCAACAATCTCGAAAGGTACATGCATACATTTTCCTAAGACAATGTTTATTCATGAATGAAAACGAGAAAATAAGATCATATGTTTGCAGAAATAGATATCATCACAGAGGAAATATTGATAAAGAAAGTGTGCGTTCCAGTTGAAATATGATTCATGATCATTAGCAGTTAATACCTCATAATTGAGGTTTCTTTGAGGTACGAATTGTATAGATGAATGAGATGTAATTCCAGAAATTGTGAATTTAGTTATTTGCATATAGCATACTTTGGTTCTACTGAGACATGGTCAGCTTCAAGACTAACAATCTGGAAAGGTACATGCATACATTTTTCTCAGTTTATATATTTAATGGAAGAGAACTAAAGAATAAGTTCATATGATTATAGAAAAAGATATTAGCGTAGAGGAAATATTGATAAAAAAGTGTGCTTTTGATTTGAAATATGATGTATGATCATTATAGCGGTGCATACTACACAATTAAAATTTCTTTGAGTTATGAATTGGATAGATGAATGAGGTGAAATTCTGATAAATTGTGAATTTAGTCATGTGCAAAACATATATTAAATTCTTGCAGCTTTCAGAGCAACAATCTCGAAAGGTGCAGACATTCTTTTTAGTTCATGTTGTATTTCATGAATGACAATGAGAGGATAGGATCATATGGTTATAGGAATATATGATAGCACGAAGACAATATTGATGAAAAAAAATGTACGTTTGCTGGGAAATATGATTAATTATCATTCAGCAGTCAACACTTTATAATTTACGTATCCTTGAGACAAGAATAGGATAGATGAACGAGATGTTATTCCAAAAATTATGAATTTATTCATGTGCATATATTATATAGCATACTTAGATTTTTCAAAGACATGGTCAGCTTTAAGACCAACAATCTCGAAAAGTACCTACATGCATACATTTTTGTAAGACAATGTTTATTTATGAATGAGAACTATATAGAGAGTAAGATCATATGGTTATAGGAATAGATGATAGCACGGAGGAAATATTGATAAAAAAATGTACGTTTTATATTAAATGTGATTCATTATCATTAGCAGCCAACACATTATAATTTACGTTTCTTTGAGATATGAATAGGATAGATGAATGGGATGTAATTCCACAAATTGTGAATTTAATCATGTGCATATAGCATACTTGGATTTTTTTGAGACACGATCAGTTTCCAACAATCTGGAAAGGTACATGCATACATTCTTCTCAGTTCATGTTTTTCATGACAGAAAACTAAAGAATAAGATTGGTTATAGAAATAGATATTAGCACCGAGGGAATATTGATGAAAACGTGTGCTTTTGAGTTGCAATTATGATTCATTATTGATGATCATGAACAGTTCATACTGCCTAATTTCCGATTTTTCATGATATATCTCTGTTATAAAGATAAATAAGATGTTCTCTGAGTTGCGAATCTAGTCATGCGCAAAGCATATATACTTGGATGTTTTAAATATGTTCAGCTCTAAGCCAAACAATCTAGAAAGGTATACATACATAGCTACATATATACATTTTTCTCAGTTCATGTATTTTATGAAAGAGAACTAAAGAATGAGATCATATGGTTATAGAAATAGATATTAGCACAGAGGAAATATTGGTAAAAAATGTGTGATTTTGAGTTGAAATATGAGATTTATGATCATTAGCAGTTCATACGACATATAATTTATGTTTTTTTGAGATATGAATTGGATAGATGAATGAGGTGAAATTCCGATAAATTGATAATTTTGGTAATGTGCAAAAAATGTATTACATTCTTGCAACTCGCAGAGCAACAATCTTGAAAGGTACATACATTCTTCTTAGTTCATATTGTATTCCGTAAATGAGAACTAGAGGATAAGATCATATGGGTAGAGCAATAGATGATAGCACGAAGACAATATTGATAAAAAAAATGTACGTTTGATTTGAAATGTGATTCATTATTAATAGTAGTCAACACTACATAATTTACGTTTCTTTGAGACATGAATAGGATATAGATGAATGAGATGTAATTACATTCATTAGCAGATATGAATTGAATAGATGAATGAGATGTAATGCAGCAAATTGTGAATTTAGTCAAGTGCATAGCATATTTTGAATTCTCGCAGCTTTGAGACCAATAATCTCGAAAAGTACATGCATACATTTCTTTAATACAATGTTTATTAATGAATAAAAACAAGGAATATGATCATATGTCTGTAGGAATAGATAATAGCGCGAAGGAAATATTGATAAAAAAGTGTGCTTCATTGAATTAAATAATAGATTTTATATTCCTGCCTAATACTGCCTTATTTACGTTTCTTCATGCTATCTCTCTGTTATAAAGATAAATAAGATGTTATCTAAGTTGCTAATTTATTCATGTGCATAGTATAGTTGGATTTTTGGAGACATGGTCAGCTCCAAGAAAAATACAATCTGGGAAGATACATATATTTTTGCCTCTTCAATTATTCAATATTTATGTATTTATGAATGGAAATTAGCGAATGAGATCATATGATTATAGAAAGATTTAATAATATGAAGTTAATGTTCATATAAAACAGTGCTTCTGACTCAAAGTATGATTCATGATTATCACCAGTTACAATACTACATACTTCACATTTCTGAAAGTTATGTCTTTAGTATAGATGAATAAGTTGCAGTTCTCTAAATTGCGAATTTAGTGTTCAAAGCATATATAGATTAGGGTCAGCTCTAAGGACTCTAAGCCCAACAATCGAGAAAGGTAATACATTTGTTCTCAGTTCATCTATTTCATGAATGAGAACTATAGATAATAAGATCATATATAGTTATAGAAATAGATATTGGCACAGAGGAAATATTGATAAAAAGTATATATGCTTGTGAGTCGAAATTTGATTCATGACTAATGATCTTCAACAGTTCATACTGCCTAATTTACGATTCTTCATGCTATCTCTATGTTGTAAAGTTAAATTAGATGTTCTTTAAGTTGCGAATCTATAGTCATGTGCAAAGCATACTTGGATTAATTGAGACATTGTCTGCTTTGAGGCAAATTATCTTGAAAGGTACATACATTTTTGTCTCTTCGCTCATTCAATATTCGTGTATTCATGAATGAAAATAAGCGGATGAGATCATACGATCATATTGATCATGGGAAAAGATAATAATTCGGAGTAAACATCTATATAAAACATTGCTTTTGACTAAAAGAATGATTCATCATCATTAACAGTTTATACTACATAATTTATGGTTTATAGCACATAACTCATGTTTCTTTAAGATACGAGTTGGGTAAATGAATGAGATGTAATCCTGCAAATTGGGAATTTAGTCATGTGCAAAGCATATATTTGGAATTTTTTAGACATGGTCAGATCCTTGTTCATCTTTGAGAGCAACAATCTAGAAAGGTACATACATTTTTGTCTGTTCACTTATTCAATATTCTTGTATTCATAAATGAAATTTAGAGCATAAAATCATATGATTATATAAATAAATAATAATATAGTGTGTAGGTATTAATATGAAAAAGTGCTTCCGACTCAAAGTATGATTTATAATGATTAATCTTCTGACGGGAAGATAGATGCAGAGATTTCCAGACGTATGAATGAGGGTAGAAAGATTAACGGCAGTGTACGTGTT
>WSXT02247528.1:0-15253 GCA_011762715.2 Neuroterus valhalla | reverse complement strand
TCGTCCAATATTTTTGTGTGTAAAATTGATAATATCAGGGTAGAAGGATCTCTGTTCGGCAAATCTACATCATTACACGAAGATGATTGCCTTACTTACACTTAGGAGTTTTTCTCCCAGTTTCAGATTCTTGTGCAATGACGGTAAATTGCTTTGTGGAAAATTCGACTAGCTCTTATTTGAGCAGTTTATGAGAATTTCTATCCGATTCCTGTAGTGTACTGGTGACCCACTCAGTGTAAAAATAACCAATAATAATTCGTTTACAATGATAAAACGTCAACGAGTTTAGCTTACCCGGAAAGGGATTTGTCTTGATGGTATAATGATAATAATAACACCAAGTCTTAATATATCTGTAATTTAACTATGAGACTTTTTTACATTCTCATCAGAGAAGGTATTAGATTTGTGTTAAATTTGACCCCCCCCCCCCCCTATTTTTTGTCAAATGTCCACGTTTTGAAACCCCGTGAACCCGAAAAACAGAATGTGTCTGTCTGTATGTCTGTCTGTTAGCCCGATACCTTCCGAAAAAACTAATCTACTTCATTGACCTTTGGTACACTCTTCCAGTGTCAGAAACCAAAGGCCAAGTTCATAAGCTAGCTATTTTGGATGAAAATTCAAGAAGTTAGGGCATTTCGAAAATTTTTTAGACTATTTTTTAGGAGATTCGAAAATTCTATGAACGGTTTCTTGTAGTACTTGGGAATTCAAACCATTTTCTTCTCACAACTTTTGTCGATAAAAAAAATTGCCAGAGTTATAGCATTTTCAGAAACCGGAAATACAAACGAAAATGAAGATTATGGGCAAAATAACGCACGAAATGAAAAAGAGTAAAAGAGAGAACAATGTTTCTTTCTAAGTGCCTCATAAAGTTTTACTTACAGCTTTCCGAATTCTGTCGAAAAATCGAAAATTTAGGTTTTTACTTTAAAAGAAAAATAATGAAAAAGAGCACATCTCATTTTTCGGTCGACCAATTCAAGATACGGAAACAGATAACAGCACAAAAATTCTTAAAACGAAATAGATCTACTAATTTGTTAGTTTGAGAGGACAAGTAGTTTTTGTTTTATTCATGAAAAACAACATTAAAAAGGAAAAAATAGAATTTTTTACATACGACACGTAATAAGAAAAAAAAAGAAGTCTCTGCTAAAAAATGAGCTTCAAATTTGTTATCAATACGCGTATTTTTAGTTTTGATGACAAAAACAATATTAAAAATAGACGAACAAAATTTTCTGCAAAAGAAAAAGTTAGGAGGTGTATATTGAAAACTTCGTGTTTTGGATAAATTTTTATCGAGTACGCAGCACGAGACATGTGATGAGAAGGGAATTCACAATCATTAAATTGTTAAATTGTTGACATTTTGCTTTTGAGTTGCAAAAGCTCTATACACAAATCTAGGGAAGTACAAAGACCAAGCGCGGAGCGCGAGGTGAATTTATTATCAAGCGCGGAGCGCGAGATCCGAAAGTCGCGCGCCGTAGGCGCGCTGAAACTTGCAAGCAAAGCGAGCCGTGCGCATAGCGCGCGATGAGAATGTGCCCGAGCGGCACGGCGGGCAGATTTTTTTTTTACATATTACAGTGAATTATCTTGAATTCTACTGTTAGCATTACCAATAATTAAGCAGGATATTAAGATTTATTTGTGAATGCACTATTAATTTAAAGAAGTCAATTTGACCATAGAATTTATAATTATCGACCAAAATAACTGAATCAACTAAAATCGGTAACTGATTTAGATTTTTAGGGAACTTAATACGTACAAAAATGATAACGGAGTAATTGGATTCGAAAGTTACTGAAAATCGTATTAACCTTTGTCAAAACATAAATAAAACCATATATTCCCTGTGCCCTGATGTGTTTCATATGTATCTATACATGCAATATGCATGGCAAAAGGATCGCTGGCTGTTATTTCCTCAATCTCATCCCGGTTTCGGGCTTGAATATCGATGGCCTTGGGACGAGATTGAGTGAGCTGAAACGTAAACAGTAAGGATCACATACACGCGAATAACTGACGCCAACTGAAGCACAGTTGCGACAATCTATGCGAGGATACTACTGCCCACTTTCAATGCACGACAGTGGCGGAGAATGAAGCGAGGAGAGCGCCCCTCTCCAAACCCCCGCACCATTTCATCCACGAGCTTATTTCGAAGAAGGTGCGAGTTCGGGTGGGTTTCGATTGAGGTAGCAGTGTAGCTGCGATTATCTATAAGCTAGCTCATGCAAAATTTTTGTCTAAAATTCCCAAACCAGCGGAATAGTTGACCAAATTGTTTGATTTTGGAGACTAACTAACTGTGATGGATGATAAAAGTGATGTAAGAATGTACTTTATAGGACAACCATTTTTTTTATAATCAGCCGTTCATAGTTGTTGATTATTGATGCATAAATATTTCATTTTTGAATACATAAGTACGAACTATGCTGTTTGTTCCAGATATTCTGCATTTGCTGATTCATTCATGACTAGTTGAATATTAATTCTGGACTTGATACACATGTTTTCAACGTAGTTTTTTCTTCAGAATCTATTGGTGCTATCAGCTTGATCAAAAACGTAATCTGAGTTGGAGTTGGAGGCCAAAAACCTCACAAAAAGTCGAAAAAAACGAGTTTTTTTACTTAATCGCGATGACACCAGAAGAAATTGACATTTATCATTAATCAATAGTATTTGCCATAGGAAACCATATGTTTTGAAAAGAAAATTGCGCAGCCATTTTTCTTACCAAAGTTATCGTTTATTCATTCAATAATACAGACTTTTGGCGTAGGAACATCAGTCAGATTCTATTGTGACACGGATTTTATTTTGCATTGTTATTTTTCTTTATGTTATGTTATGATTATTTTATTTTCGTTATTTATTGCATATTATTATTCTGCTAAATTTATTTTCGTTTTTTGGTGACAATCATATTTTTTTTCAATTTCTAATTTTACAATTTTATGAATTTTATTCGTAAAAAATTATTTTATTAGGGAGGATATATAAATTTCATGTTTAACGGACTGAAAAACAGTTGGGAACAAATAATTTCCCTGGTTGAAAGAAAAAAATTATATCTCCCAACCCTATCTACAAAGATGTCCCAACCCTGACTACAAGCACCATTTAATATCACTTTACTCCAGAGACAAACAAGTTGGGATTTCATCTTTTCCCTCTGGGAACTTACTGAGGGGAATCTAAAAATTAGAAAGATATATTTACTTCAGCATTGGCAGGTTTTGCTTCGGAGTTTAAGGCAATCACGACGAATTAGACAACAATTTTCGAAGTATCCAAAATTAAACGACAACACAGTACTCTAACCTCTAACCAAGCAACTAGTCCGGGAGCGGGCAATGCTGCCGTATTCGTATATGTCCAAAGATGAAAACTTGTTCAATATTTCTGAAAATTCAAAAAACCAAATTCTTCTTTGAAAAACACTCTACAAATTTATGTGATTCGTAATAAGCGTAGGCCTGGCGGAGAGACGATTTTTACGAGTAATAGTCAGCACTTTTTCGCATGCCTCGCGCGCAATCGTCATTCCGGGAATGGATTTAGATTCGTAATATATATCAGTTTAAAAATGAATCATTATTGACTTTACCCATCTCTTTTTTCTATCAATAAATCACGTAGTTATGCTGTTAAATAAACTATAAATTGAAATAAGTCATTGCTTGGAGCTACAATGATTTTAAAGATATTTCTCAAAATACTTTTTTGATCCAATAACACCCACAATAACGCCTTAAAGATGACAAATGGTAGACTTCTTGAGCAGCAGTTAATAATATACATTGAATGTTTCATGTGCATTAAAACTTTTAATTTGTTATGGAATTGACCCTAACACAAATGCATGATTTATCTGCTATGCAAGCAACGCAATGACAACTGGGTACAAATTCGTCAATCGGTGGCAATAGTATGTGCGCTTTCTTTGGAACTAGTAAATCGTGTTGAATTTCGTATCCATAGGAAAGAGGATCCAGCGTGATACTCTTTTTATTGGAACAAATGAGTTGTTGGTAAGTTACACTGCTACCTTAATCTCATTCAACCCGAACTCACACCTTCCTCGAAATGCGCTCGTGGACGAGAAGGCGCGAGGGGATTGGAGAGGGGCGCTCTCCTCGCTTCATTCTCCGCCACTGTCGTGCATTGAAAGTGGGCAGTAGTACCCTCGCATAGACTGTCGCAACTGTGCTTCAGTTGGCGTCAGTTATACGCGTGTATTCTGCCCTAACTGTTTACGTTTCAGCTCACTCAATCTCGTTCCAAGGCCGTTGATACCCAAGCCCGAAACCGGAAAGAGATTGAGGTTGCAGTGTACATAGAAAGCTCGTTGATTATGTAACCTCATTGACACTGTAGTAGGAGGAAGCTGACTAATTCCACAGATCTGAGTGTAATGAAAAAAATGATACCGAAGCTTATCCAAAATTTGACGAACAGTATTTGGATTATAAACGTTTATGAGGTATCGTTCAGCTACTTTTACACTGTGACCTAATAAATCTTTAGAAGAACCTGGAATTAATGAACCACATAAATTTGTAGAGTATTCTTCAAAGAAGAACTGAATTCTCTGAATTTTCAGAAATATTGAATAGGTCAGAAGTTGTTGAGGTTCAAAGTTAGTGAAAAACGTCAAATTTTGGACCTTACAAAATGTATATCTTATAAACCATGCATATTACGAAAAAGTTGCAGGAGACCTTTTCGTTTCCAAATGGGCCATATTTTCTAGAGAAAAATTGTCCAGACCAAAAAAGGAATTTTTGCATAATTTGTTTCAACAATTGTTATTTAAACAGAACGTACCATTTTTTCGAAAAACGCCGGGCATATTCGGATTCAGCGGCTCAAAACACATAAGAATAACAAGTTTTTATCCTTGGACATATTATTGCATACGGCAGCATTGTCCGCTCTCGGACTAAACCTCTGACACGAGCGATGCACGAAAAAGTTCAAGGTTACCAAAGGGAGTAGAGAGAGAGGGAGGAGAGGGAGATACAGGAATTATGAATGAATGATTATGAATTATTCCAAATCCCGTACAACATTATTTCGGATTACTTTTATTCCCGTAATTCACAGATGCGGGATTATGGAATGATTTTATTCCTGTGATCCCGCATTTGTAAATTACGGGAATAATTTTATTCAATTTTTTGACAAGTGTGGGATTACTGGATTAATTCAATTCCTTCAATTCTTACATCAGGGATTGACGAAATAATTCCTAATTTGAAATAACGGGATTATATAGGAATCTACTATCCAGGATAAATCTTGGCGTAATACACTGAATAAAATAAAGTCATTGATGATATATGTCATTGTAAGCAAAAAATTTAGAAAAACATGTTGATTATTGGAAATATGTCAAAAACAAAACTTTTTTGACATTTGAAAGTTAAAAAAAGTAAAATTGAACAAAAATATTGCAGGGGCGTACAGAGGCTGAAGGAGGCCCAGGGCAGAATATTGTTGCCCCCATCCTCTGTGCGACCCTGAAATATTTCAATTGAAACGTATTTCGATTAAAAAATATCCAACCACCACACAATAAGATGATTTGATTCAATCACTCATGCGATTGTAGGCCTCGGCTTCGCCTCCTAACACAACCTTCGCATTCGCAAGAAAAAAAATTGGGTCATAGGTGCAAAATGTACTATTTTTATAAAATTGTGATATTTTGTTATAAACGATAGGTGGAATCAAATAATCTTATTTCTAATTTGAAAGCTGGATACAAAAGGTAAATATTGTGATAGTTGGAAATTTTTTTATCCAAATACATTTCTCTATATAATTTGCTGTAAATAGGTACTTTTTCTAAGCGTCAAATTTTTATTAAATCCAAAATTATTTATATAATATGGAATGAAATTATTCAAGTCATCCTCTATTTTGGATTAAGGAATAAAATTAACGCAGAATAATTTTAAGTGGTGTTAGGCATTTCACTATTGTTCATTTATTTTCAAAACCCTTGAACCTTCTCAATTCAATGTATTCCTTAGAAATTTCTTAAATTTTTAGTTTATTACGCTGTATAATTCAGAAAACAAACTTTCGCAAACCTAAAAATCAAAGGAAGGTAAAATATTGGAGAACATCATGAACTTGCTCTAACATCTTTCATTTATTTTACATCGTAGGAATGGTGTACGATTTGCGACAGTAGACAGTATCTAGGATGATGAATACAATATTTCTAATACATATATTTCATTACGTTTGTGAGGGTTGTCAATTACCTTCGTGCGCAACATTCCAATACTATTGTTCCTTTGCTCGTTTACTCTTTTGTAACTTTATAATAATTATAGCCTCCTTATTCTCAGCAGAATAACGTGTGCGTCAAGTCCAAATTTTATCAAGTCCAGATCTAGAAATTTCTCCAAAAACATTAAATCAAAATTCTGGAGCGAAAAATCTCCAATGCGAATACAATTAAAGATCAGTCTCGGTCAGATAAAAAAACCATTGCAAAGTGCAATTGTTTTATTTTAAAGCAAGACCCTTATCCTCATCCTTTTTTTATAATTTTTATTTCTTTATCTTGAACTTTAAAATCAACTTGGCGCACTTGACTCGTATACTGCTTGCATTAATTTCTAACAGCATCTTACACCTATACATCGTTACTGGCAAGCTACCGTATGTGTAAATTGTGTACTTGTATAAAAAAACAACAACCTACAAGAATAAATTAAATTACAGTTTAAGGCGCGATAATCTTAATAATCTCTCTACTTTCTAGAAGTGGTTCTTCGTCTTCATCGTTGACGAATTCTTTTTTAATACCAGTGAGTACACTATTTATATAAATAATACATTGTACTTCCGTACTGTCCAAATTCTCAAAAAAGTGACCAAATTACAATTCTACAGTCGAGACAGTCGAAATAATACATTGATACGAATGTGCATACTTAATTTTCTTTCCTCATCGTCCTCATGACTATCTAATAAAGATAATAATAATTAATTATAATTATAATAATCGCAATCGAGTTAATCGTGGAAAGAGTCGAGGGATACGTTTAACGAATAATAATGTTATTTACAAGAAAAATGTGTGGGTGGGGTGTTTAAATTAGTTTAACGACTCTTTACATTTGTTACATAGTTACGCATTATCGTGCTTGTACAATTATTTACTAGTTAATTATCATCATACCTGTGAAAGCACATACTTCACACTCGCAAAATCAATTTTGTGAAACTGATTGGATGGCGCCTATAAATGCAGGCTTTAGGCCGAATTTTATTGAATAATTTATATATAGAAAAATTTGGTTTTCAAACAAAAAATAAACAGTTTCACAAATTTCGATTTTGCGTTTATCACATTTGTCGCATCAAAATAAGAAAGGGAGGCTTTTGAGACGATTTATTTCTAATGAAAAGTGTTCTGAATTTCCTGGACTTAGTGAGAATGGAAGCACATTTTTTCCAGAGAATAATTCACAGATTTTACAAAATTAAAATTTTTTACATGCGTCGCATTATGAGGGTTAGATTAGAAATATAATCAAGCATGAAAAAAATTGGTAACGTCTAGGTCATCAAGAAACAAAAATTAACTAAAATGTGGGTGCTGTGTCCACTACATTCACGCTTTCAGTCTCTTGAACGCACCCGAAGAAACAATGACATAACGGTTTTCTACTCTCTATGTAATTACATTCAAACGTAGCAGTATTTTACAGAGGTGTAACACAATTAGGTTCAAAGTACTGGGAAGAAAACTTAATTTATTGAATTCACATTTTGAGAACTATTCAAAATTAGATTTAATTAAATATCAATGCTCAAAATTCTAGACTACTCTAGAATGCACGAAAAATTCCTCGCATATCCAGAATCCTTCCAGAATCTTTTAAATTTTTTTGAATTTCCTATAATCCAACCGAAAAAAAACGTTGAGGCCTGAATATTTTCACATCTCTTACGAAATTTAGGAATATTCGAAAGTTTCCTAAAACAGGCAGAAATGGAAAAAGATAAAAGGAAAAAAACATCTCTAAATTCCTTTCTTTGATTTGTTCAAATCAGAATAATAAATAATCACAGATATCATTAATTGCGATTTGAACGGAGAAATCAGAAGGAAGTGAACTTGAATATTGCCTTCTTTAAGCTTCCTCTTTTGAATTTTGGATTTTTTCCTCTCCTTCAAATAGAGACATTTTGGAGTTTTGTACAAACTCGGTTGCTGGATATTTGGCTTTTTGGATTTTTCAGTTAAATGATGTAAAAATTGTGATTTTTAGCAGGAATTTGTCATTGCTTGTGAAATTATGTCGAAGTGTCCGATTTCTAGCAAAAGCTACTGGTTTATAGTCAAATCATCTTTGCAATTTTTTTATCATTTCAACGGTTTTGTAAAAAACAATAAGAAGTTACCCATTTAATTCTACTATAAACTAGAAGCTTTTGCTAGAAATCGGACAGTTAGACAAAATGTTACAAATTATTACAATAACCAACACTATTATACTCTATTGTATTCATTTTATTATATTGTCAAATTAAAACTATGATATCTAGTTGTGAAACTATGGTATCTATTTCAATTTTCAATAATAACCTAGAATATTCTGATATCTTGCTTCCAAGATTTTATAGGTTTTCCCTTATTCATTAAAAAACGTGAAGAATGTTCTCGAAATTTTTGTAATAATCAAGAATCTTCATTAGTTCCTAAATCTTTGTAAATATCATTTAATCTTCTAGAAACTTTTGGAATGTTCTTGCAATTTTCGAAATTTCACATAATCTCCTGAAATCTTTCGTATGATTCTAGAGTTTAAAAAAATAATATACCGAAGACTTCCGTTTAGCTGAACTGCTACGCGACGTAAACATTCGTTTAGCTGAACTCGGGAGAAATTCCCATCACTATACCTCTCCGCATAGATGTTTCTAGAGATGACTTCTAATTGGTTGCTACCGTCAGTTGCTTCCTTCTTGGGGTAGAGGGGGCCGCTCGAGTTCAGCTAAACGAGCAAGGAAGCGTTCAGTTGAATGGAAGTTCAGATAAAAGAGAGTTCAGCTAAACGGAAGTCTTATGTAGATTAGTTCCAACTAAGTGCTTAGTACTGACCTAGAAATAAAATTGTGTTCAACTGACTTCAATTCTCAAAAATCACTACACTTGTAATATAACTAAAACTTTGATTGAAAAAGTTCTCTAAGATGTGCAAAAATTGATCATCAATCCCCATACTTTGAATCCTTTCGTATTTTCATTCCGGGTTGAGAGAAGAATCTGACAAGAAATCTAAGATCTAAACTGTAGGCAGGTATATAAAATTGCTTTCGATCTCGCCCGGTGGATAAGCGTTGGTCTTGCTATTGATAAAAATCCAGACCGTGGATTCGGTGCCGTCGATCATCGCGATTCAATTCCGATAGCGAAAGCTCAATTTTTCGCTTCTTTCTCGCGATAATTCGCAGAAATCTGAGAATCTGGCGAATTCGAATCTTTAATACAATTCGGCACGAGTGAACACCAAGTAGAACAAGGCAATTTCAGAAGGCATTGATTTTCTCGTGTGTATTGTCACGTTGACTCTGTTATGCCCTGTGAGTCATTAGAAAAGTCTCACAATCAGTCTACTTAAAACAATGATCGCTCGTTATCGACACTCGCGCTGTACGAATGGGAAACAATCACAATATCAAAAGCCAATCAAACTCGGGACAATAGGAGTGCGTAATTGCTTTCAAGTCTCCCTTACGCATCAATCGATCCTGACTCTTAATTTGGATGCTTTATGGAAAATTGGAAAAAAATTTTGAGACTATTTTTAAAGCAGCTGACAATTTGATTGAGAGAGTAAATAATCAAAAAATGTTTATCCTTTACGGTTCATAGTTAACTAATTCTTTTTTAAATAAATAGTAATAGTGGTAGTAATAAATTAGTATACTAATTTGACTCATGCGTCAAAAGTTTCGATTTACAAATCGCTTCTTTGGTTCTTACAAAAGCGAAGGAAGTTTTACTTCTCCTTAATATCGTATCTAATGATTTATAATTCATCTATTGTAAAACATTCTGAAAAACGTTTTCAGAAGAATAAGGACAAAATTACATTGGACTTTTGAGTAATTTCTCGAAGTTTCTGAAGATAGTTTAGAAAAATTCGAATTGAATTTGCATTGCAATTTTCAAACTTTTCTACTGACTCTTGAAGCTTTATTTGAGAAAATTCTATTCGTTACTTCTTGACTGTGTATGTGGCCGAAAAATTTCTAGAATCTTTTGGAATGTTCCCAAAACTTTTAGCATATTTTAGAATCATTCAGAAGGAATGTTCTGCTTGAAGAATGGTCTAAAAGCTTCTAAAATGTTGAAGAAATTTCTACAATTCGTCATAACGTCCTAAAATCTTGAATAAACATGAAAAAAGGTTCTACAAATTTCTAGAAGGTTCTAAAAGTTTTAGTAATTTTCTAGAAGGTTCTGCAAATTCTAAAAATATTCTCGAAGTCCTCGAAAACTTGAAGAATATGCTCAAAGCATCAGTTTGAAAGTAAGGAATTTTGTACCTTAACTTCATTTCTTGTCATGAATTTGCATTTGAGCCATCAAACATAACAAAATTTCTATGAGTTTACTCAAATAATATTTTTTTTGGTGCAAGAATGCTTGGTTTGGGATACAGAAGACTTCCGTTTAACTGAACCACTACGTGACGTAAACATTCGTTTAGCTGAACTTGGGAGAAATTCCCACCACTGTCTTCCTCCGTATGGGTGTTTCTAGAGGTGACTTCTAATTGGTTGCTACCGTCAGTTGCCGTGTCTACTCGAGAGTATTGGGGGTAGAGGGGGCTGCTCGAAATCAGCTGAACGAGCGTGGAAGCGTTCAGGTATATTGAAGTTCAATTAAACGAGAATTCAGCTAAACGGAAGCCTTCTGTACATTCAAGCACCATCGACATACGTAAAATCAATAAATGAATTTTTCTAGCTCCTGACGGAAGTTCAAGTTGAAGTACATTTTCCAGAAATTTATATGGACCCTTAGGATGTTTTAGGAATCTCGAACATAGTCTAGAATTTTTCTCGAAATATTCTCAATTATGTGCATGTTTTTACTCATAAAGAAAAATATTTAAAAGAGAATTAGGAGGTACTGAAACTTCATTCAACCTTTCAAAAACCTGCTAAGAAATGTACAGATTACTAAAAAAAATTCTCAAATATTCCTCCGAATTTTTTGAATATATTTCCTCAAAATTCCATCTATTAGGTCTCATTTTAAAGCTTATGTACACAAATCTTCCTTCATCTGGAGTAATATTTGCAGAGTAATATTTTTTTTTGTCCAAAAGTTCGGAAATATGCAGCTTCAAATAAGAATGAACACCGATTGGGTATCAACAAGCGCGATTTTCATGTGAATAACATCTCTTGGGACGCTAGCGCGCGCACGAAACCCAAAAATAGGGATGGGACCTTTGTACAGATTTCAACAGATGATGAAGGGAAAGTCTCAAGCGGTGAAACTGGAGACCAGCGGGGGGCTGCCCCCATTACTTACAGCTCGCTTATAGCTCGGCTGCTCCCCTTCAACTCTCATGTGGGCGCTCACGACTCTCTCTCTCTCTCTCGCTCTTTCTCATACACACAAGCACACTCATACAGACAACAGCTCTACTGATCCAGCAAAGCAACTAGCCCGCGCGAACGTCCCAATAAGAATTCGATACGGGTTTTTCACATCTGCCGCGTTCACCACGAGACGAAAATTTTTCTTAATCATACGCGAGTAGTCATTGGTCTCAAGTATCAACGTGGGCGACCGTGAGCGATCATCAGGATAGAACACACATTCTCTCATTGTCTTTCTCTCTCTTCTGTGCTGTAAATATGCAAATCGTGAGTGCAATTGTGCGAGGCGCGAAGCTTATGCAAATGCATGCTACGGTATATCAGGGATCTCACAAATTTGGACACGCCTGACGCATAAATAAAGAGGAATCCTACGCGATTCGCGGTCCCACAGACCACAATTCAGGGGTCAATCGCTTTTTGCTTAAAAAGTCCCGATCCCGCATCGCACAATCGACTCACTCAGCATTTTTATCCTCCATCAATGTCTACCTCTGGCAGATTGAAGTTCTTATCATTTTTAATTATCAATGAATAGCTTATACCTAATTTTCAGTTTTAAAAAATCATTACAAAATTTCGAGCTGCTTCTAGAGCTACTTTTACATAATCCTAAAGGTAGCAAATTAGAAAATCCTAATTTTTAGCCTCGAGCGTATTTTGAATCGAGGACTTTAGGAAAGACTGCGATAATCATAGATAACTCAAGAGCTGAACATGTGGTCCTTCCAGCCGGATGTGATCCACCAATCTGCCGATACATCCCACTCTTTCCAAAAAAACTCATTTCAAATAACGAGACTATTATACTGAAAAACGTCGGAAGTTATTTGATGTAAAAAATTGAATGATTCTATAAAATCAGTTCAGACCAGAGTTAGTAAAATTTGGTTTCGCAACGAACGTGCCTCCATCAGTATCTTCAGCTTCTCTTGATCTTTTGATCATTTTTCCTGTGACGTAGAGATTCTCAACCACATTCTGCCAGTTGAAAAGTTTTTCCAGTTGAGATAGTTTTGAAGAAAGGGCGACCAAGCTAAATTGAAAGCTCGTTATGGTGACTTTCCTCCGTCTGGACGTACCCGAAAGAGTCAAATGTTGACCCTCGGTTCGTGGAGGTTTTGGTAGTTTTCTAGCAGATGGTTTCTAGCGGTGCTGTCTTGGTGCTCGGATTTTGCGTAACGCTGTCACCCATACTTGGCATTCCATGACTAGTGGTGCTGAGGCCGTTGCCCTGCCTTCCGGCGTTGGTCCTAGGGTTCCTGTTGCAGATCCTCTTCAAGGCAGCCCTGACTTGAGGCTGACAGCCGACTACGATGAATATGAAGACACCCTGGAAGGCGTTGATCACGTCCGTGACGTACCACACGTATTCTGGACCACCCACTGCCCAGGAGATTACGTCCAGGACCCAGGTCACTCCCATGACGACCACCAGCTTCATGCAGACTCGGCCCAAGGCAGCTCTGTAACGCAAATTTGCAGGAGATCTGGGTTAATAGAATACTGAACTATTGCTTCAATTGATATTTGCATTTATTTTATTGATTACAAAATTGATCGTATTTCATGATATTTCAAAATTTCAGGGGATCTTAGAAGAATGGAAAAATATTAAAAGGGTTTTGAAGTATGTCAAGAGACTGAACAAATATTAAACATCAAAAGAGTTTTTGAGCTTTTTGAGAAGACTTAAGCTCGAGTGATTTCAATGGATTTTTTGGAATTATATGGGGAAGACTTCAGAGAATTTTCTGCAATTTAGAATAATTGTAAGTGATTTCAAAGGATTTCACCAGATTCGTAGGAATTTGAATGTTCGATGATTTAGATGAAATTAGCTTGATGATTTGATAATTTGTAAGATTTTTTAATTTTCCCGGTCAACTTAAAGCAACATATTCATATTTGTCGTGAAACACAACAGATCAAACATTGCAAAATAAATCAATTTTAACAAGAATAATCTAATTTTCAACAAAACAATATCATTTTTTTACAAAAATTGGAACAGTTAAACTTACAATGGGGAAAATTAATATGCGATAACGAAGAAGAATGGATTTCTAACAAAACAGTTCATTTTTCAACCAACGAGATAAATTTTTAAAAAACAATATGAATCTTCAGCCAGAGCAGTTGAATTTCAATACAAGAAGATGGATTTTAAACTAAAAAGATCAATATTTAAATGGAGCACTTCAATTCCCAACAAGGAAGGTGAATATTCAAACAAGAGGATTAATTTACACATAAGAAGAATCATTTTATAAGAAAAAACATGATTTTTCAACAAAATATTCGGTTTTCAAATTCG
Organism: Neuroterus valhalla; assembly: GCA_011762715.2. Classification (NCBI taxonomy): domain Eukaryota; kingdom Metazoa; phylum Arthropoda; class Insecta; order Hymenoptera; family Cynipidae; genus Neuroterus; species Neuroterus valhalla. The sequence goes on along the minus strand of WSXT02247528.1, from coordinate 1,251 downwards.
AGAAATGATTATTTTCAACCAAAAATGGAACAGTAAAATTTTTAAATTAAAAACCAATTTTAAAACAAGCATGGGTGTTTTATAATTAAAAAAAGAATCTTTAACTGAAGGAGTTGAGTTTTCAAACCGATAAATTAACTTTTACTGAGAAGACAAATCGTCAACAAAAATGTTATTACTCAAATTTCATATTGAAGAAAAATGAATGTTTAACTAAACAAATAAATTTTTAACTGAAACTGTGAAATTCTCAATTGAAATAACTTAAACTTTCAGTTGACAAAAATTTCTCATAACAAAGAAAACTAACTTTCAAACAAATTACTACATTTTGACACAAAATGATGAAGAATCGAATGAAATTGCACATTTTCAACTGAAGTAGTTGCATTTCAAACCAGGAAGACCAATGTTCATCAGCAACAATGAAAATTTAACTAGAATAGTTCAATTTTTGAACAAATATTAATTTTCAACCAAAAAATACAATTTTCCAACAGAATGGTTGAAATTTGAACCACAAAAATGAAAATATATAAACAAAAATGGAAAAGTGACATTTAAGAAATAAAAAAAATAATAATTTGAATGTTCCACTAGAATGAAAAACCTTAGACTGCATAACTTGAATGGTTTACCGTAAAGAATAATTTCTAAATAGAAAGAATCATTTTCTGAGAAAAAAGATTATGTTTTAACAAAATAGTCGAATTCGAAGGTCAAAAAATAATAACTTCCAATCGGAAATGGAACAGTAACATTTTTAGTTTGAAAAAACAATTTTTAACCAAGCATAGGTCTTTTATACTAGAAAAAAGAATCTTTAACTGAAGAAGTTGAGTTTTCAAACAGATAAATATTTTTTACTGAAAAAGATTATTAAACGAAAATTTGAATAGATACTCATATGTTTAAAATGTTGAACTAAAAAAATAGATTTTTAAAGCAAACTTTAGAATTTTCAATTGGAATAAGTTGAATTTTCAGTTTAAAAAAATTACTTATAACAAAAAAAACTAACTGTCAAACAAATTATTATACATTTAGACATAAAATAATGAAGATTCAAATGAAACTGTAAATGTTCAACTGAAGTAGTTGAATTTTAAACCATAAGGATGAATGTTTAACTGAAATGATGAAGATAACTACAATATTTCAATTTTTGACAAAAAAAAAATTTTCAACCAAAAAATACAATTTTTCAACAGAATAGTTGAAATTCGAACCAAAAAAAAAAAATTATACTAC
>WSXT02247517.1:0-15254 GCA_011762715.2 Neuroterus valhalla | reverse complement strand
AGACTGCCATAGTATCTGTAAGGATAATAGAGTAAAATATCTGAAGATTTTTGAGGTTATAAGTCGTTTCTCGTGATTCGCTAGTGCACTAATAACGCTAATAAATAATTTTTTTCAATATGAAGCCTATGTCGCTCCTCCTTACTGCTTATTTTCTGGTAGGCAAAATGAGCAACTTTCTTCTTTCGCCAGCTTCATCGAGCAGAATAAAGGTAGCAGGCTATTTCGACCGATAAAGCTGTCAGAAAAGTCACGCAATTTATTATTATCTTACATTGAGTGGGCGGAGGTTATTATGAATCCAACTTCCATATTCTTAACACTGGAAGTACTTATTGAGCCCACTTTGGAACAGCCTCGCGCCAAACACGTAGTACTCCTACCATTCTAACAATGCCATCGCTGGAAGCTGAATGTTGGATTCGTACATATATGACTGGAATGTAGACATTTTCCATCACCTCCCTATCTTCAGCTTTTAGTCTTGCATGATAAATATTTGGGCCATCTTTCAAAAAGCAATGAGAATACAACTTGTTATGAAAAGTGGGATTCGCGGGTTTAAGAAATCCAGTTGCATGTACGAACATATCCGGTAAGCGTATGAAAACATCTGCTTGGTCTACAGGTGGTCCGAGTAATGCATGTGGGTTTGTGACCCACTCAGGAACATGAGAATCATCAAGAATCAAATGTGCAGCTTGTACATCTGTTCCACCAAGCAATGAAACTGTAACGTAGCTGCCTTCGTGTAGAATAACAGGTTCGATGGATAAATGTGGACTCTGCATCGCATCTATTTTTGTGGGAGAAAAAAATGTATATTATAATATTTTGAATGCTAGAATGAAGACAACTGTTATCACAGGGTCAAGAGAACCACTTCTAAATCAAACAGTTCGAGGGAACTGTCTTATCGGGTAATACAGGACAATACAGTTCGCCACGCTGTTTCTTTCCCGAAATATTATGATTTGCGCACGCGAGTACCGGCGTTGCCCAATCCTCGCACTACTTTTGATCATTTATCGAATCAGCGTCGAGCATTGTCAGTGGCTGCGCGAGAATTTCACCATTCCGAGTGGAATCGTATACGAGTTTTATTTTCAAGCTGAAATTTGTGCGTTGTAAGGACTTGGCCTTAGGTGGAGCCAGAAGTGTGCTCAGATCGGAAATTATAGTTAGCATCTAACACACGCGCGCTGTGTGGAGTGACACACACCGTGCGTGTGGACTGTAGATGGTCATGGCCCTCGTGCAAAGGTTCATTCAACGGCTGATTGGTTCAGCCGGTAGGGCGCTTGGCTGATAGTCACAAGGTTGCACGCTCGATTGTCGCTTTGTTCAATTTTTGTTCTTTTTTTTTCTAATGCGAAACTGTTTATTTATTCATTTTTTGATAGTTATTACTAAATTATAATTTCAAATGATTGTTCAATCATTTTTCTCAAAGAAAACTTTGTTTCAACTCTTTATTATATATCGTTCAGAAATTTGTGTATTTTCTTTTTAATTACGTGGTAATTATTCAATTATTTGTAGTATTTATATATTTTTATTTTGAATTAGGAAATAAGTGCAGCAAAACATTTCGTATTCCATGCTTCTACGACGAGTACCACTCTAGTTCGTGCAATGCTACGTAATCCTGATGATACCTTGTATAATAATTAATCATAGTAAATGTGAATGTAAGTTAATAAATGTTTAAAAGATAATTAAATATTTTCAAACGAGAGATAACGAAGAGTGGAAACAGAGTTCTCATTAAGAAAAGAGGGAACCATAAATAAACTTCAAAAGTTAAAAAAAGTTTGTCGGGTTACACAGAACGAAAAACATTGTGAAAATATTGTTTATAAGGAACTTATCGATGTGATGCGTATGACGTCGCAAAAGATGTTGTGATGACTCCCGGGAGAGAATTTATTTTGAGTAGTCTATCAAAGTTAATGAACATGAAATAAGTTTTTCTACTTGTGAAGAAGGATTTAATGTTGTTATAGAAAAATACGTGAATCGTTTATTCTACCAGTCTGCATCATAATATAATAATGAAAGAGCGAAATTACGAACATTATTATTCACTGAGGAATATTACAAGAACAATGAAACCCCCATGAAAAAACTTTTAAAAAGTTAAGAACTTTTTCCGGTAACACATAACGAAAAAAATTGTAAGCATTTTGTTTTTAAGGAACTTACAGATTAAATTCGCATGACTTCGAAAAAAATATTGTGATTAAAGCCTGTACGACTTCCGAAAGATAATTTATTTTGATTAGTCTTTCAAAGGTAATCAACATCGAATAAGTTTTTCTACTTGTAAAAAAGAATGTATTGTTGTTATAGAAAAATACGTGAATCGTTTTATTATGCCAGTCTACACCATAATATAATAATAAAAGAGTGAAATTACAAACATTATTATTTACTGAGCAATATCACAAAAAACAGTGATATCCCCATAAAAAAACCTTTTATAAAGTTAAAAAAAGTTTGTCGGGTAACAAAGAACAAAAAACATTGGTTCCATGACCAAAGACAAATATCGACAAATTACAAGCAACAAAAAATAATGATCTGTAAGAATAAGAGAGTGAAATTACGAACATTATTATCTACTCAGCAATATTACAAAAAACAGTAATATCCCCATAAAAAAAAACTTTTAGAAAGTTAAAAAAAGTTTGTCGGGTAGCACGGAACCAATGTTTTTTGTTCTGTGTTACCCGACAAACTTTTCTTAACTTTTTGAAAGTTTTTTTTATGGGGATATCACTGCTGTTTTGTAATATTGCTAAGTAAATATCAATGTTCGTAATTTCACTCTTATATCATAACAGATCATTATTTTTTGTTGCCTGTAATTTGCCGATATTTGTCAATGAACATGGAACCAATGTTTTTTGTTCTTTGTTACCCGAAAAACTTTTTTCAACTTTTTAAAAGTTTTTTTTTTATGGAGATATCACTGTTCTTTGTAATATTGGTTAGTTAATATTGATGTTCGTAATTTCACTCTTTGATTATTACAGATCATTATTTTTTGTTGCTTGTTTGAAATTTAGGTAGTATTTCGGAACGAGGAACGAAAATTTATTCTAGAAACATTTCGCTCTCCTAGATCGCCTCAAAAATCAACTCTTAATGGGCCTTATGTTCGATCCGAAATTTTTTGAAGAATCTTTTTATTTGTGCAATACGAGATGTAACAAATTTTTTTCGAAAACTGTTCAGACCAGAAAAAAACTCTGCCAGCTCAGCAAAAAGAACGCAGTACAAAAATTATATATTTTTGAATAGGAAAACATCATCAAATTGGAGCTTTGTTTCTAGAATTTGGCAAGGACGCAAATTAGATCTTCCAAAGAAGTTCCAAATAGGAAAAAATAAGTCTTGTGTTTTTGAATAAAAGGCAAAGCTGTGATTAGGAAATAGTAGCGAATTTTCCCTTGATCCTGAACAGAAATATTCTTGCATAATTTTGCAGTGACGGAGTATTCTGTAAACTTAATAGATTGTCCTCCAACTTGGAAGAAGGAGAAAGATTACGTTTCTACCTAACTGATGATGCTTTCCTCATTGTAAACGATTAATAAATTATTATTTCAGATGGAGAGGTATCTGTTTACGCAAATATCTTTTTTGTTAGTTTTGACAAGATCGATTTTGATAAGATCCATCTGGCAGGAGTCGTCATTGTTCGTCTCAAATATTTTTCCTAGTTAATCCAATGAGTGTCTTGATGAGTATTTAGGTAGGCTTAACACCGACGCTACTGCCTTAGATCATGTCTCATAATAAGTGTTTACTTATCCATCACCCTCTTCCTTTGAGATTGAGACTTTAGTAAACTATAGTTGTTTTCTCTCAAATATTTTGAATTTCATAGTTCATGGAACTCATATCCATGACTTAACTGTCCGGAAGAAAGAAGTCGTAATGAAGACTTCCAAAAGTAGAGTGTATTAATATTATTATGCGGCAATTGAGTGTTGTATCTCTATTCGTGAATGCATAGAGATACGACACTTCAACAAAGTAGAATATAATTGATACAGTCTGTTTTCGGAAATATTTTTTGCGACCTTCCTCTTCGAGACAATCAAAATATACTTAGTCATACAGACGAGTACCCGTCATCGCTCTGAAACATTTGGGTGGCGATATCATCCACACTATCTGCTTCCCTATCTCCAAATTTTTTTGATGACGGTTACAATTACACCGCTGGATCGTAGAACAGGATATGAAATTTTTTTCCAGGAGTAAAAGGGTCTTGTCAATTTTTCAGAATATTATCGAATTCCGGTTTTCGAAACTCAAATTATTATCGTTATTTTGATAGCACATCTTTTCCACTCATTACAAAAAAATGCTTCCTTGTTCCTTTTCGAAATAATGGGAAAAACGAGATTCTCACACAACGTAAAATTGTCCACTTTTCTAGCTTCAAATCGCTCTAAATGACGAAATATTTGGAATTTCAGCCTAAACTTTTGAGGCATTATTCCTGTATCTATGCCACCGTCAGCAGAGTCATCGCACTTCACATTGTTTGTTATAAAAACAAGTTGTTCCTTTTTTAAGTAAGTGCACATGTAAAAATTTTTTACAATTATATATTGATAATTATATAAAATAATAATAATACATAATATAATATATACATAAATACATGCATAATAAATTAACAATGTTTTTTAGAAATGAGATCAGCATGGCGTCAGAATAATTTGAATTCACATTCTGATCACTTTTCAATATTAGTGTCCCACATGAATTTCCTTCTAGATTCTACTGAATTTTCCTTGTCCTTTCTGTTAATTCAATATTTTTCATGATTTTTTATCAATATATTATTAGAAGTTTCATAATAATGAATGTATAATTGTATCAACAAATGGATGTTCACTGTTATTTTTATAAATGAGTCAATCATTATAAAAAGTTTAAGATGGAAAATAATATTTTCCACGCCTAAACCTAGGTGACAAGTCTGCAACACAGCCTCTCCTAAGAGTTCAATCTCACGGCACCGCGTGAAACAGTAAAATCCTCGTTCTTCATGAACGGCAGGTTAAATTGAAGTAGAACTTTACAGAAAACTTCTACGGGTTCTACTGAACATTTGATGCGCTGGAAGTTTTGATTGCTCAAACTTACGCCGATGGCCCACACGTTCGAAAATATTTAAACGTTCTTTGTGCACCTACTAAATAAGGAACTTGTTTTTATAACGAAGAATGGGAAGCTTATCGATTCTACCAGCTTGAGTGTAGTTTAAGGCCAACAACTTAGAATTTAAGGTAGAAATTCCAACTACTTCATTATTCAGATCGAGTTGAAGTTAGGGAAGACGAAAACTTCACGCTGTAAAAAAATATAGTTCTCCTAATTATTTCGAAAATAAAGAAAGTTACAGCTTTTCTTGTAAGAAGATAAGATGTGAAATCAAATTCTATTTCAGAACATGAGTCCCAAAAATGGAAGTTCTTCAATGTTTTGAAAAACTGCCAGGGCCCTCATACTCCTCGAAAAGAAATTTTTAACCCGTTGTATGATGCAGCAGTTCAATTTTGTAGGCAAAATTTTATCTGCGCATCTTAAAATGTTTCGGAGTGCTGTCTATGTATAAATAAATTTCTCCGTGATTAATTGAAAGTATTCTATTTGTGCATGTATACGATTTTGTTAAATCTAATATTATATTGAATTATGTAACACCTACCGGTTTGACCAACGGAAGCTATGCAGATGAGAAAATGAATGGCGATCTTCATCTTCCCCAGATACAGAAACAATGATTTAGGATTAAGAACTTATTTTCGGAGATATTTTCACAAAATGGAAGAGGAAGGTGTTTGGAATCTACTCGCTTATATACTAGTGTTTGATTATTCAAATCTATTTTTGTCTGGAACAGAGCAAAATGGTGTGTGTCGTTTATTTAAGATTTCGCAATTCTCGTCGTCAGCAAGGTATACACAACACGTTAGACTATGGACCTAATCTGATGAGCGTAGGAAAAATATTGCCGAAGAGTAAAGGCAACCAAAACGGCTGTACATGTTGAAAATTGATTTGTAATAGTGTATGCATATAGACCTATTCCTGTCTCTGTTGATTATTTACTAACAAATCATATATGAGTTACCGAAGAAATTTTATATAATGCTGATATCAACCTTTAATGCTAGTCAATTAATACGATGAACATACTTGATAATTATTGGGAATTGACTGATATTCCATAATTTCGTGATCAAAGTACGTTTTGTTGAAAACTCGACTCTCCTGTTGTAGTCATATATTGGGGTAGATGTTCACAATTTGTATTAAGTATTCAACTCTCTAGTCTACAAATTTATCTATCTGCTAAAATATTCATCTTTTCAGCTGATCTAGAATTATAACAGAAAGATCACAAAACAAATTTACATCGTATTACTGTTACATATGTGTTTATTGTAACTTCTGGAAAGTTCATTATTAGTGATTGTGATGGGGAAATAACTGTTTAATACTCAGATTAAAATAGAATTGTATATTGCAATGGTAATCAAATTCAACCTCAGATGTAACAACCAGAAAAGAGGATAGTTATTGCAGGGAATGCAAAGATCGATGAGGATCAGAAACTTGTTCGCTTCTGAGAGCATAGATTTCTGAATTTCAAGTTTGTCGCAGGAAACGAGAGGACGAAGAAGAAAATCGAAGATCACAGTAAGGATGAAACAATACAGTAGGTAGGCCCAGAAAACCATCCAAAGAGAGACATTAATCAAACAATAATTGGATATCATTTCAATAATAAAACACACTGAAAAGTTAATATTCACAATGTTTTAAGTCACTAAATTACAAACGTTACGACCAAATTTGAATCTCAATCCACAATTAGATACCTTGTTTGGATCCAAACACTGTTCCGCACAATCGTGGTTCAAATTTGTTAAAACAGAGATTGCCTTTCTGGCGTCTCAGACTGTGTAAACCAAGACGAGATGAATTTTCCACTCCCTTTTATCCATTATCGTGCGATTTTGGAAACCACCAATTGCCTTAGTTAGAAATTACCGCGCTGCAGCCAATTGGGCGCGAACCAAAGGCAGAGCCACCTTCTGAATCTGATTCTTCGTAACTATATTCAAATACTTTATCCGCTTAAATTTAAATGTTTACCTCACAAGATCAATATTATATATAAGACATTGTTATTTTAAACAAGAAATTTTTCTTTGAAACGAAAAGTATGAATTTTACATTGAAAGGACAGGAGTACCCGATGAGGCCTTCCTAACGCTTACACGATAAGGCCTATTGTCCCCAAACATATTATTGTCCCTGATGAGATTGGAGATGCGTCTTATTTGAAAGGTATTCTACTTCTCCTGGGAATAGGAAGGCTCTTAACATCCTTGTTGAAAGTTCTAAAAGGCTCGCGTGCGAGGTACTAGAGGGCTTTAATGGTAGGTTTATTATATTCTCTTAGGAGGCTCCATCTGTATTCGTCACTCTTTTCAAAAGTAACCCTGTTGGAACATGTGACATTTCTAATTCCATTGAATTAAGTTCTCTATCGGATGAATAAATAGATAATTATTGGTGAAAAGAGGTCTTGAACGGCGAGTAGGATGGAATGGTCGATCTATTGTAACCTATTCGGGAAATAAAAACAGTGAAACTTCTCAGTGTAAGAATATTTATTGAATGATGATGCAATAAAATGGAGATGATTCAGTAAATAAATTTGCAAACTAAAATGATGAAACCTTCCAATTAGTGCTGATTGGGCTCATGAAGAAGATTATCATTCAGAGCGACTGTTCTGCTCGTTCGAGCTGGTGATATAGCCTGCTTCCCTAATTTTGCACGATGAATCTAGCGGACTACGGAAATGGATTAGGTTGAACGATATTTTTTCCTGTCCTCTAGAGATAAAGACTTCGGAACTGAAGCAGGACTTTCATTCGCAAAAAAATAATGATGTCAATGATTTATGAAAAAATATAAAAAGCACATACATACATAATTATATATATATATAATTTTTGAATAGATGTGGATTTTAGAACTTAAATTTCATGAGTGAAAAAGCATTATCCACATATCTTCGAAAAGTTTGGACAAGATCATGAAATTCTCAATTTTGGCGGGTTTCAAGTCCAACTAATTCCATTACATTTTGAAGTAGGTGAACTGGTTTGAATCTCAACGCTTGATTTTGAAATGGTGAGATTCCAATCGCTTTGCATAAAAACTGTCTTATTATGAAGATGTCAATCTAAAATAATGAATTGAGAATTATCCCACTCAAAATCCCATCAATATTAAAATGTCTTATTTCTTGAATCTGAGGTTATGCAAAGTTGAACGGTTCCATATGAAGATTTTTTCAAAGTTTCATCATCTCAATGCTAATTGAATACCTGTTTCTTTCACTATCCGATTTTTTCTCAACAAAACATTGGAGATTGAACAATTTCAAACTGGAGATTCAAAAATGCAATTTTAGTACACTTTTTGACTTCATTAAAATAATTTAAAGAAGTTTTGTTATCCGTAAAACTTATATCTAGACATCCACATTCATTTATCATTTATAAAAGTTCATATATGCGGTATAGTTTTTCGAATTCAAGTTAATTAAATCGTATAATCATAATTTCGTCGCATGGAAATGTCCCGATCCATCTCTGATCTCGTTTTCCAGACAACAACAATGCAAGGTTATATTTTTCTTCGTTCCCAACTGGCCATGATAAATCCATCTTCCATATTCTTACCATTGCTCAGTACTTATCGAGTCCAGTTTGGAATATCCTCGCGCCAAACACGTAGCACGCCTATCATTCTAAGAATGCCAAGGCTGGACGCTGGATGTGGAATGCGTACGTAAATGACTGGGATATATACATTTTCCACCAATCTCCAATCTTCACGTTTTAGCATCGCGTAATAAGTATTTGGGCCATCTCTCAAAAAACATTGAGAATATTCCCGATTGTTGAACGCGGCATTGGTTGATTCGAGAAAACCACATGCATGTACGAACATATCAGGTAAGCGTATGAAAACATCTGCTTGGTCTCCACGTGGTCTGCGCATTAGAAATGGGTTTGTTACCCACTCAGGAACATGAGAATCATTAAGATTCAAATGCGCAGCTTTTACTTCTGTTGTATCGAGCAATGAAACAGTAACGTAGCTTCCTTCGTGGAGAATAACAGGTTGGATGGATAAATGTGGACTTTGCATCGCATCTATTACTGTAGGAGAAAAAAATGTATATTTTAATTTTTTCAATGCTAGGAAAAAGATAACTCGTTTCACAGGGTCAAGAGAATCACTTATGGATTGAAATTCAGGAAGTATTTTGGAACGAGGAATGAAAATGTTTTATAGGAAACATTTTGCTCTTCTAGACCCCCTTAAAAATCCACCGTTCACGGGCCTTATGTTTGGTCCGAAATTTTGAAAAAAACTGTTCTATTTGTGCAAAAAAAGATGTGAGAAACTGAATATAAAATGTTTAGACCAGAAAATAGGATTAAGATTAAGAAATAGTAGCGAATTGGCATCTGATATATGAGCATTTTTTTCATGTTGAAAAAAAGTTCTTTGAGTCGGCAATCCAGAACAGAAATATCCTTGGATATATAAATATTAAGCGACGCAGGAATCTGTATGAATCATAGGCTGTCCTCCAACTTGGAAGAAGGAGAAAGATCATGTTTTTACATAATTGATGATACTCTCCTCATTGTTAACGATTATCAAATTATTATTCCAGATGGAGAGGTATCTGTCTATGCAAATACCTTCTTCCTTAGTTTTGATAAGATCTCTTTCGATAAGATCTATCTGGCATAAAACGTCATTGCTCTTCTAAAATATTTTCTTTAGTTGGTCCAATAATGGTGCTGCAAAAATATTTGCTCCGACCGACTTCTTCGAGACAGTCGGAATTTGCTCAGTTATATAAATAAGTATCCGTCATCGCTCTGAAGAATTTGAGCGTGGATATCCTTCGCACTATCTGCTTTACTATCCCTAAGTTTTTTTTTCCGATCACGGTTACAATTGAACCGCTAGATCATAGAACGAGATATGAAATATTTTTCGAGGAGTGGAAAGGCCTTGGAAATTTTTTTAATTCATCCTAATATAGTTAATTTGATAGCACATCGTTTCTTCCCATTATGAAAAGCTGATCCTTTCTTTGTTTTCGAAATAATTGATATAAACGAGATTCTTTCACAACGTGAAGTTGTCCACTTTTCTAACATCAACTTTCTCAAAATGATTAAGTTTTTGGAATCTCTGCTTCAAATTTCGAGGCATTATGATTGAATCTATACTCAAGCTAGTGAAGTCATTAAGGGGCCAGTACAAAAATAAAGACCCTTTTTTCAACAATTATTTTTTGGTAGTAGACTTTATTACATAAAGTGGGTTTCTCAGAATATTATAGTGCATATTTTCAAATGTAAAAAAGTTTGAAAGATTTTTGTTTTTATGACTTCCTGCGGAGATACGCGAACCCCAAAAAAATCTATTTTCATTCGGCGGCCGCGATAACTCCACTTTGGTTTATCTTAAACACAAAATCCAAGAAGATTTTCAAAAAGAACATGCGTGGGTATCGGATGGACCCCAATTATTGAAAAATATTTTTTAATGAATTAATGGTAGAAGTTTTCGTGTTTTTGACCGTAATTTGCAACCTTAATTGTTTTAAAAAGTTGTTAAAGGTTATTGAAAAATTATGATCGAGGGTCATACGTAAGCGATACACCTTATCAGAATTTCCTCCAAGGTTGAGGCGGATCAGCCTCGTAGATCGTCCGGAATCGTGGCCGGCAGCTTAAAAAACACTGTTTCGAGGAAAACGCATTCAAAGTTAAACCCTTTGAAGCACAGCTTATACACAGAATAAATGTAATTATGGCTGGTTTATGGGGACTAGAAAAGTGAGAATTAGTAATCTGGGATTTTCGGAGACGCTGAAAACGAATATGACGTCAAAATTGCAACATTCGAAATGGCGGATCCAATATGGCAAAACGTGCGTCACGTATGGACGTAAATTTGAACAATCGAAAACTTCCATTGCCTGAAATGTTCGGTAGAACCCGTAGAACTTTTCTAAAAAAATCTACTTCAATTCAACCTGCCGTTTATGAACTACAAGTATTTTACAGTTTCGCGCGGTGCCGTGAGATTGAACTCGTAGAAGAGGCTTGAAACCCACAACGTGTACCAGACTGCTACCCAGGCATAGTTGTAAAAAATAGTATTTTCCAGCATAAACTCTTTATATTGATTGCCTTATTCATAAAAATAACAATACACATTTCATTGTTGAACTATTACTGTCCTACATGAATTTCCTTTTTCAGTCTACTGAACTTTCCTAGTCCTTTTTGACAATTCATTATTATTCATTAATCTGTCACAATTTATTAGAAGAATCGATTATGAAAATATTATCATCTTTATATTATTAAAAGTTCTATTATGATGAAAATATGATTGTATCAAGGAATAAATGTTTGCTGTTATTTTTATAACTAGACACTCCATATAAATAGTTCAAGTTGGGAAATCATATTTTTCACGCCTGTACGTATGTAACAAGTCTGCTACAACTGGTGGGCTCTAAGTCTCTTCTAAGAGTTTCATCTCAAGGCACCGTGAGAAACAATGAAATCTTCGTACTTCATGAAACATAGGTTCAATTAAAGGAAAACTTTACAGAAAACTTCTATGAGTTCTACTGAATATTTCATCCGCTGGAAGTTTTTTATTGCTCAAACTTACGCTGCTGGACTTTGCGTTTGAGGAATAACGAAGAATGTAAAGTTTATTGACTCTATCAGTTATAGTATAGTTTGAGGAAGGCATGATGCCTTAGCATTTCAGGTAGACATTCAAAATACTTTGGTTTTTAGAGCAAGTTTGATTTAGAAAAGACGAGAACTTACTGCTGTGAAAAAATCTAGTTTTTCCAATGATTTCAAAAACGGATGAAATTACAGTTTTCCTTTTTAGAAAAAAAGACGCGCAATCGAATTTTCCATGACAGTATGAGCGCCACAAAAAAAAAAACATAATGTTTTCAAAAACTATCAGGGCCCTCACAACCCTAAAAAATTATTTTTTATCATGTTCTACGATCCAGCAATTCACTCATTTTGCCTTTCACTTTGTCAGAACCCTATACAGTTACATCATCAACGAGCCTAGTTCTGACTACCTTATTTTACCTGAAATTTCTAATAGTTAAAACTGCGCGTATAATATACTACTATCTTTGCAGATCCCAAAGATTACACGTAAAATCGTAATTTCAAAATCTGATTGCTTTCGATCAGACGTAGGAGGTAACATGTGTGAGCGTATAATCACAAAGTGTACTATGCTGGTAGTGAAAATTAACGTAACTGATAGTAAGTACCCATACCAAACCTAATATTTATTCCGACTAAATCAAATGGCTGATTCAGATATCAATCATCGACACATAAACTGGACCGCTCATCTGAATGCGCGATACCGAACGTAGTAGAAAGAAAAGGAGATAGTGCTCTATCCTACGCGCGCGGTGGCGGCGCTAGCATTCCGTGGGCCCGTTTCATTATTCACACTTCCCAAAATCTATTTTTCCGGCAAGTTATTCCCGAAACTTTCTCATGTGAGTTTAAAAAATTATTTTTTCGGAAAAATATGTTTTGCATTGTATGGGGATGCACGTGTATGATTGAGCGTGTCTTTTTATATATGATAATTATAATCATCCCGTTCGTTTATATATCATTTTTATTCTTCCAATGTTCGAAATTCATAATATTTCATGAAATTTATAAAATTAAAGTTTCTTATTTCATTTGGATCAAATTTTTGTATTAAAACTCGCAAATTTCATCTAACTGTCAAATATTTGATGCAGGCTTACCAATTGTTTATATCATTTTTTGCCTAATTTTTATGTGAATAATCAATTCCCTAAGTGAAATTACCACTGTATATGAGCATAGCATAGAATTTTATGCAAAATAAGTAAGACGAGCTAAATTTTATGTATTCAATAAATTCACCAATGTAAACTTTAATGTTTAAGACCTTAATTTTGTCCAAGTTCTTTATTTCGTAATTTTATTTTGAAACGAATATTATTTATTATATTTAATGTAGCACATAATATTAATTCCAAAATTAATCATCGACATATAAATATTATATGCCGATGCTGTAAATAAATGTTTTTCTAGGTTATGACGTCAAGTCAAAAATATAATAATATAATTACTTGTGAAATGAACGCTCGTCGCCCTCGTCGCTTAGCTTTCAACAAACAAAGCAAATAAAAACCATTTTTTCCGTTATTCGGATTATTTTTATTGAAAACTTCAAACGAGCTTGGACCATCAAAAACGAGGCTGAGTCCCCATTGGGGGTCCTGCTAACTACTCATACAGGCCTGAGCCAAAACCAAGAGCCAATCAGAAAAAGCAAGACGGAGAAAACCCCGGATGGATCCTATGTCCCTCCTTTTCTACACCAAAATGGATGCGCAGTGGACATGAGCGGTCCAGTTTATATGTCGATGATATCAATTAAATATTTGGTTTGAATCTAGTTAATACGACCTAAAATTTCCCTAGGTGTATCTGTAGGTATGAATTTTAGCTTGCGCAGTTGGCAGCATCTTTCCTGCGCACTTTCACATTTATTCCAGTTTTTTCTGAGAATGTATTAACTCCAACATGAAAAGTTGTGAGCAAATTCAGAGTTATTTTGGTATCATTTGTTTATGTTTGAATTCTTGCTGGAACTTCACTTTCTAAGAACAAGTAACATTGGACATGAAACATATGCGTTCGTATAGATTTCAACGTGCCAAGTTGACAAAATTTTATATGTGTATCTTAACAGTTATTTGAGTACTATCCATGTATATATGAATTTCCCTGTGTACTATTTGCGGTATTCTTTCTGTGCATGTATACCATTTCGTTAATTCCAATGTTACATATAATTATTTGACACCTACCGTTTGGAACAACAGAACCCATGCAGAGGAAGAAAAGAATGGCGATATTCATTTTCCTCAGATACACGAACAATGTTGTAGGATTAGGAACTTATTTTTGAAGATGATTCCCCAAGATGAAAGAGGGAAATTTCCGGAATCTACTCGCTTATATACCAACCAGTATTTTATTACTCAAATTTATATGCGGTTTGGAACAGAGCAGAATGATGTACGTTGTTTATTCGAGATTTCGCTATTTTGGATGTCAGCAGCCAAACATTAGACATAAAAGTGTGGACGTATCTGATGAGCATAGAAAATTATTTCATATATAATTCACATTTAATATTTATTTATGAATCACGTCGGAGAAGAAACGCGAACCTATGAGTGTGTTGTTCATTTGAATAAATATCAATGAACATACTTGATGACTGTTTGGAATTGATTGACACTTCATAATTTTATAATCAAAGTATCTTCCTTCTCAAAAAACCAAATCTCTCATTGTTGTCAAATCTTTTGGTCAAAAAATCATAATTTTTGTTCAAAATTCAACTTGATGGTCAAAAAATCCATTTATTTTCTGAAATATTTGTCTTCTCAGTAAGGAAGATTAGTTAAAAATGAATTTCTCCTGTTTTACTCATCCTTCTTGTTATGAAATTACCCTTTTTCTTTGGTTTTGTTTGGTTATTCATTGATCTGTTTCATATAAAAATTTCACAATTCTACCAAACTATGTTTATTTATTCAGAATAAATGTATAAAGACGTGCTTATTCTATTCAGTCGCAGATCTCTTTGGTTTCACAATGGTTCAGACTTGAGTTGATTCGGTTTTATTACGTAGGATCCCCTAGTTCAGCGCAGTACGCGAACACAATAATCCCGTTAGAGTCGAAGAATCAGTCCTTCCGGGCCGTGCCTACCGTAGTCGAGGTTGTGTAGTTTTTCTAGAAATTCTATGAACAACTTTTTTCTATCAATTTTATGTGTAAGCCTTAGTCATTTTTCCGAAAATTTCATTATTTCCGTTTTATAGTCATCTATCCTGATTGAAATGAAAAATACATATCCTGTGAAAGAAATTGATAACACATTTAAAGACATTCTCCTTGTAAAGAACTTGCGTCTATGATGAAATAAGGTATTTCGGGTTTCGATCGTGTACAAACTACAAAAAGATTTGTCGACGTTTCGCGAACGTT
>WSXT02247506.1:0-15254 GCA_011762715.2 Neuroterus valhalla | reverse complement strand
TTGATGATACAGTTACCTCGCGCTACACAGAATTGCAAACATTGCAAAACTGTTGAAAATCTCAACTTTTATGAGGATTATTGAATTTTTCTTTATTTTTTATTAAAATTAATTCTACTGAAGGCTCTACATTACTATCTCGCATAGTTTGTCTAGCAAATTAAATTTTTTCATTGTTTAAAAAGCGTTGTCACAAAATAAAAAATATACGTCTTATTAAAAAAATAGTTCATATAAAACTTGAAGACCTTTTTAAGATGAACAATTTTCCTATTTAATATTTCTTCTTGTCTCTTATTGTTTGGCTGGGAAATAATTTTTTTTATTTTTGGGAGAGTTTTTTTTTCAAATTTGTTAATATTTTTCATTTTACAATATAAAAAATTAGCCGATTTTTTTCGTAAAAATCGCGTTTTTCACTTCAATGTGTTCCCTAAAAGTGAAAAGTTGAAATTTTGAAAAACCTTCCCAGCGTTACCTGGGGAAAGCAATTATCTGACAAAAGAATTTCGATCTTTTGATTTCCGATGATTCAGCACCGAGTTATGAGGTGCACCGCCATTCTACTTTTTTCCGCGACCCTTCTGAATAATTCCTGCCATTGCCGTGTTTTTGAATATATCTTCATGAACATTTCACAAAATATTCTTCGGATGTTATACTGTGATGTACTATCGGTTTCAATAATAATATTGTAACTGTGTTGTAAAAAGAATTCACAAAAATGTGACTTTTTTGTACGAATTAACCTTACCCCGCCTTTAGGGTGAACAATTTTTATACTTTTCATTTTTTTCGTATCTCGCACAGTTTTGCTGAAAAATGGAATTTTTTATTTTTTAAAACATTTTCCACAATTTAAATAAAAATTATGCAACTTATGGAAAGATTGGTCCCAAGAATTTTTTAAAATCTTTTTGACATGAATAATTTTGGTCCTCAAAATTTTTTTGTACCTTGCATAGTTTAAGCGCAAATGTTCATTTTTAATTTTTTAAAAAGCTATTTCGATTGATAAAACCAGAACCATTGGTTAAAAATGTCTGGTTAACGAACTCGTCCTTTCATTACCGGCCTGAAAATAGTTTGCCGAAGCACAATCCAATTCGATAATTCTTTAGAAAGTTACTGAGTCTACAGATTACAGAATACAGACAGACACCTTCGTAAAAATCGTTTTTTCTGACTCAGGGGGTCTCAAATGTAGAGATTTTATTAAATCCGCGGAAGTCAATTTTCGCATAAACCCAATAACTTCTTATTCAGAATGAGAATGTAAAAATTATTTTAAATATTGAATTGTCACTATTACAAAGCTTCCCCTTTGAGGAAGCAAATACATTTGCTAACGGAAAGCAAAGTGCTCGTAAAATGGGCAAAATATAATTGAAAATAAGAACAAAGTTGAAACGACCGAGATCGATTTCACACCTGGTTCATACAATATTGAACAATATCAGGATAAACGTAAATTTGAACATATCCAGTTTTCTTCAATATTCGGCATTTTCAAATCCCCTGAATCGGAAAAAGCGTTTTACGTAGTACAGGAAATATTTTGTTCTGTACATTCTGTAATCATCAAGGACAAAGCGTGAGACTCGTGATAAAATTGTAATCTTTGAACCCGAAGGAGCCTTAATCAAAAGGAGTTCATAATTATCGAATTTCAGTTGGCCAATAGTTTTGACTATTAATTCGAGAAGGTTTGCGCATAAATGGGGATGAAGGAGACTGAGTAGACAAGGAGACTCAAAAAGACCCACTTGTGTCTATCGGTCTCCTAAATACGCGTTTATTTTCCCAATATTTCCCTAAATGTGTCTTTCCAAAATTCTTTGTTTAAAAGTGCCAATTTTCAATATAGAAGAATCTTTAGCCTGCAAAGCTACATGATTATTTAATCTTCAAGCTGAACAGGCAAATTTTTAACGCAGAAGAGGATAACTTCCACGAACAGGAATAATTTTCAATAAAATACGCAGAATTCCAACAGAATAGTTACATTTTTTACCGAATCAAAAAAATAATTCTTAAATCAGCTTGAACCACCTCTCGCCCGATCACTGAAGTAAGGCAGCATTCGGCGCGATTAGTACTTGGATGGGTGACTGCCCGGGAATGTCGCGTGCTTTTGGCGTGTTGGCGGGAGACTGTGTCCTCCCGTGTATTCAACTCAACCAAATATGACTCTTTACGAGTCACGCTTACCCCGTAAGGGACTATAGCTTAATGGTACAAAAAAAAGTACAAAGACCGAGCGCCAAGCGCAAGACCCTGGGCGCGCTCAAACTTGCAAGCGAAGCGAGCTACGTGCGCGGGTACGATTAGAATGTGCCCACACAGCGGACAGATTTCCTATTATACCTTCATGTTTATTTTTTGTTTTCTGATGATGTATTTTAACCATTGAAATAATGTTCCTGACGGCAGTTTAGCCCTGAGAACTTGCCAAATAAAATACAAAATACCTAATTAAATATGTGGTGTTACACAGCTGTTGCAGAACCGCAAAAAAATATTCCAGAATGGTTTCTATCTGGCACCATGAGTCCATGACATTTTATAATCTCATATATAACAAGTACCTTTCTTCCTTAAAACCAAACACTATCTCCTGACATTTTCAAAGTTGTAAGGATCTTCCTCGCTTTCAGTGCCATAAGGATGAATGCACCAAAAGAAAAACATTGTTATTAAAAGAATGGACGATTAATGACGTCAGTTGCTCGGCCAGTTACTGATCTTCTCCCAGAAATTTAAAAGGAATACCAAAAAGTTTTTGGCGTGATGCCAGATAATCTTGACTTCTGGTTCCCTACCTAGTGCTAAGAGTATCGAACAGACGAAGGCTGTCTATCGTTAGTTATTCCCGTATTGCTTTTCTGCTCTTCTCAATTTATGGATTCTACGACCTTGCATCTGCAACAAATTACTCGAAACCTAGTAAGAAATCTTGAACCTTATATGTTTAAAATTATTTCATAACTTACAATTAGTCACATACATATTCAAAGTCCTTAATTAATATAAAGAGCCGTTTCTTTTCAAAAAAGCAGAAGCACCTTAACGTAAATGCTAAGTTTCGTTTGCATTGTATTTTACATTAACTATGTAAAATAATAAGCATATCTGTCCACAATAAATTTCAATAGGTATATATTTGTTGAGATTTTTTTTTTGACATCAACTTCCCTCAAAAATATATGAAGATGGATGGATCATTTTGATCAGGAATGAATTCTTAATATTTAAGACTGCAAGACAAAATCTTAAAAAATCAACTTTTCTAATTACTACTTTTCCACTGAAGTCTCAACTGAGATTCAAAAAGATAGGATTCCAATGTTGAATCATTAAGGCTGAAGCTTTTTGAAAATGAAATGTATAAAATGTTGATGGCACCTAAGAATTGAGACTAGAGGGAACGGAAACTCGAAGTGACCGTGAAACCAGTCCCGATCCCGTTCGTTTCCTCGCGATGATCGCTGACTATAAAAACCATAGTCGTCTCATAGCAAGGACGATCTATGATGAAGAGGGACAGCAAGGAGGGAATCTTAAAAAAAAGAAGAATCGTAATTCTTGCCTTGAGGGTATATCACGTTTATGCATTGCGAAAGGCTACTCGGTGTATTTTTATCGAGCGTATCGCATTCTCTCTTTCCCTTTCCCTCTTCTGTTTCGACGAGTCGCTCACCGCTGAATAGATGCAGCACGTTAATCCTCTCCACCTGATAATTTTGCCAGTTCTTTGAGCAAAGGAATTTTCGAAGTGACGAAGGTCGCGGTGGGTCGGCTGCGGGCTGCTGACAATTTATGGGAGGTGGTCCATATAGGATAAGCTATTGAAGAACTTGTAAAATCTATTCAGTCAGCGCCATCCGACCGTGTACTAATTTTATGCTTGCAGATCTGCCCTCCCCCTTCAATAAAACTGCAGCAGCTGCCATTGACTACTTTTACCACTTAAATGTCAACACGATATCAACCACCGCACGAAGAGATTGTGCTGACGCAGGAAGAAATTCACGAGAGATACCAGGATACTGCTTTCATCATTTTTAGAGTAGTCCTTTTTCTTCATTCCTAGTACAGTACACCTAAAAATCAAGGAGTCATTTAACTTCAAAATTAAATAACTTTGAAGACAATTTCTAAGTATACAGGATTCACAATTGAATGCTTTCAAATTTTGAATAATTTAAATTAAACATCTTTGAACGCGATTATTTACAAATTGAACGAAGCCAGATGTGCATCGTATATAATTGTAAAATTTTATACGAGGGACCTAAAAAGTTGAACGAATTCAGATTCAATGATGTTTGAATTAATAATTCCTAAAAAAAACCATGAAAACGGGCCATTTTAAAACTTATAGCGTTCTGGATTGTACTATTGAACATTAAGCTGTACTTGAAAACTAATTTTCAATTCCAGCTTCCAACACCAAACGGTTTGTGATTTGAGGCCTACATATCTAAGCCTTTCTCGTTTCCAATGTTGGACATTACAAATAGCGTACTTTTACTAATGTATAAAAAATAAACACGTAAAAATACATAAGTACAAGGAAATTCAAATCAATCAGAAGTAAGCGCTTTCCGAAAGTGCACCCGTAGGTACACATCAAAATAAAAAAGGTGACGTCCTACTGAATCCACATGGATTCTTATATAAAATCGTACAGGCAAATGGGGAAACGGATTGCGATAGGAAACTATGTAGGAACATGAATGTGACCAACTGCATGAGAATTCAAACTATTAAAAAATTATTTGGTCTAAAATGTCGAAACAGGCCTACAAGTCCAGTCAATATGTAGTTTGAGGTTGCAAAAGGACATGACCAAATTTGGCAAGTATCTTCATTTTGGGGCTCTTATCAAAACTCAAAGATGATCCCACAAATCAAGCACCTGCAAACGGAAAGGCGTCAAAATTCGGTTTTCTGGAAACATCTTGTTTCCACTGTTATATCACATCATTATAAATTAATTATATAATTATAAATAACGTTTCATTTTCAGTCATGAACAGCACCTTGGTGGGCCTGCTAGAATATTTTTTAAAGGCCTGAATGAGCCGGGTTGATTTATGCACTTTGAAGATCGCATGGATTTTCTTCTGGATCACCCTTCTCCTCCTCAGCATTATGGAAAATATATTTACATAACGCATCTGAACAATACAACCCGAGCGATGAAAAAACATTAATAAGCGGCCCACATCTAAATTCCTTATACAGAAATGAACCAACTCCAATCTGTAAAGACGATAGGAAAGAATGAGGTCTTGCCGCTGAGATTATAGCATGAGCTAGTGCAGTGCATTTAGTCTTTTATTTCTGCAAAGCACTATGCTTACTTTCCAATATAACTGTTTAAAGAAATGTTTCCAAAGTTCCAGGAACAAGTATACTTACATCTTGTAAAGAATTATCTGAAGGTGGATACTAGTTTGTTTCATATACCAGGGATCTGATGTCTTCCATAACGATTAGTGCTGCTGCTTGAACATCCGTAATCGTTCCTCCTGTTAATTCAATTTGTTACTTTTATAAAAAAATTCTGAAATCAATTTATATCCCATCGTCTCCACATCAGATCGCAGGAATATGAAACAAACTAGTATTCACTTTCTAATAATTTCCTATAAGATGTAAGTATACTTGTTCCTAAAACTTTGTAAACATTTCTTCTAACAGTTATTTTGAAGAATAGGCGTGGTGCTTTGCATAAATGAAATACTGAATGCACTGCACTAACTCATGCTATAGACTTAGTGGCAAGATCTCGTTCTTTCTTATTGTCTTTACAGATTAGAGTTGCTTTATTTCTGTGTAAGAAATTTGAATCGGAGCAGCTCATTGACGTTATGTCATCGTTCGAGTTTTGTTGTTCAGTAGTGTTTCTTGAAACATCGGCTATTATGCAACCAGGTTTTCAATCAATTCAGATGCATTTTACCCATTTAGTTTTGAGAACGTTGAGGAAGAAAAGCTTAATCCAGAAGAAAACCCTGCTGAACTTCAGAGTGCAAACATTAACCTGGCTCATCCAGGCATTCAAAAAGAAATCTATCAGGCCCATCCAGGTGCTCTAAAAGAATGGAAACAAAACGTTAATCAACTTCACTAATTCTACTTCGAAAGTGATGTGAAAACGATTAATGTGGATATTCCATACACATCGATAGTTCATACATACTTGCGCATGCAAGTACGTGTGAATATATATATATATATACACACACACACACACACACACACAATAACATTATCACGATAAAAATGAATAATCTTGCAGATTTCAAGGTAAAATTTGACGATTTTTGCAAAAAGTGCTCCACTTTTCTCTACCACAGCTCCTTAACTATTATTATGGAGAAAAATTTGTTTATAACAAAAGTGATAGGAAATCACTTTCTAAAAGTATTTTTGCTCAGTGGAAACGAGATGTTCCCGAAAAACCGGATTCGTGCCACCATTTTGTTCACAGGTTCCTGATTTGTGGGTCCTTTTTTGAGTTTTGAAAGGGCTCCAAATTGAAGGTAATTGCCAATTTTCGTCTTTTCCCGACCTTTTGCAGATTTGCAGCCTTTTTTGTCTCTCCATTGACTGGACTGTACCAACAGATTGTTCTAATAGGATAAGGGCACTAATTCTTGGCACCTTAGCCCAAAATTAGGGGAGTCCCAAAAATTAGTGCTCTTACCCTATAAAAGGAAATAGTTGAATTTAAAACATTTTAGTTTGATATCGTTCAATGTCTTAAATAAATAGTTCCAAATAGCAAATATTTCCACGCTTTCAAATTGAAATTCATTACATTGAATCTTTACGGAAATTCTTGGCTTTGAATTTTGAATTTCACTAAAACAGAAACATCTGAAAATTCTCGCGCTACTTACTTTGCTTGAAATACTTCACGGTCGCAGAATCATTTCAACGTACCCTTTTGTAAGTTTTTAGATTTGAAGAAAATATAATCCAAAACTGTTAAAGGATTGTCTCTTCAACGTATTCAAACCTAAACGCTTCACTTAAAGCAGCGTTTGCAGCAATCTTTATTAGGAATCTTCCAATTTCATTCCAGATCTTGGAGCAACTAATTAAAAGCTCTTTAGAATTTTTATATTTGAGCATTAAAAAACAAAGGATACAGGAATTTTTGGACCTCAACCTATTTTATCGATATAATCCCGACTTCCCTTAGCTACATAATGATAAGAAATACAAAATTTGGATTTCACACAACATTAACTATTGTATTAACTTATTGTATTTGATTTTATTGCAACAATACATTTCCAACAGGGAAGACAATGAACAGGAATCCCCCCAAAAAAAAAATGTTAACACTTACGGATCTCATTCCAGGAACACCAGAAAAAGCGGAATGTGGTTAATTGCTTAAGTTTCGGAAGTAGATGCAAAGTCATGGACATCAGTAATCATGATAATAGTGCCTCCAGAAATCGAGCAACTGGAACCGTAGAACGAAGCAGGCTAACGTCGACGTCGCATATTTCAAGGATATATCACAAACCGCGTGAAAAGTGCACAATAAGTTGAAGGAGAATGTTAGCTAGACAAAATATATAAGTAATTAGCTTTGTAATAAGTAAATCCCATTTAAGGGTTCCTTCTGAAAGGTATCAATATAATTAATGCACATTCGAAATATAGTTCGAGAACATTTTATTACAAAAAAAGATCTGTAACATAAAAGAGTACGAGTTTTTTTGAGTCTCATTTGCAGCTCAATAAACAATAACACAGAGCTGAATATCAAACATAGCTTTTTCAAGCCATGGAATAAGATTCATTGGAGACCAGGAAAAATAAGCTTAGGCTTCGTTAAGTTTAATCGGTTTGTACACTGAGACATGAAATATATTTATATACAAGTTTTGGCAGAATAAGCGTAAGTATTTATTTACAATGTAACACTTGAGCCGTGTAAAACTTACTGATTTAATAATTTACTACGCACACAAAGCTAATAATAATTTATGTGAATAATCTGTTTAATCTTCGTACAATAAGAATTATTTCTTATATTCACATACCCGCATTCATTCCAGAGACATTTCACGAGCAGTAAAATACTCTAAATGACTAACTGCAGCGTTCAATGCTTATGTTTCATCTTTCTCCCTTGTCTTTCGCATATAGGCGTTGGAAAGGATAAAACTTCCTTGCATTTGAAAATAAATATTAGAAATAGGATGTAATAGGAGTCGTAAAAAAATAAAATATTTGACTTTTCATTACTGTCCAATTGCACCTCAGCCACTGTAAGAACGATCGGTCGACTATTGACACGTGCAATCACTTCAAGTCCATTAGAATTATATCACCAAATTTCTGGCTGTGTTACGTAGAAATTAAACACAAATGCAAAAAGTTATCTGGGTAACTGAAGTGTTCCGAAAGCCACTGCAAGGGCGTTTCTAAAGGAGGCACGATTCCGTGTGTTCGAACATGAACTGAAACGAAAAATAGTAATTATTAAATATACTCTACTTCTTTGTTTCTTGTGTGCATAAAGAGATATTTATTTTTATTGATACTTTATAAAAATGAAGTTATCGAGTTCAAAGTTGCCACTCAAGACCTGTAAAAAAATTCCCAGACAATTAAATTTCCGAATTTAATCTTCCCAAACTGAACAATTTGTAACTTGAGTAGAAAGAAAGGATTCCAAATCGACGAATTCAGTACGGTACGATTCTGCTCATTTGAAAATTCAAGCAAATCCATATTCAAAATATTATAAATCAGAAAATCTCAACTAAAAAACCTTCAAAATTATACGAGAAACAATTTATTGAAAACCGATTTATTCAAAACCAATCAACATTCAACAATTGGGCGATTCCAAAACAAAAATAAATTCAAAACTGTTCACCTATTAAGATTCCAAATTTTAAATCATACAAAATTAATCGAATAAAATGCAAATTCCCCCCATTTATGAATTTTCAATCTGTAATTATTCGATTTTGGATCAAAGAGTTTTTGATGCTTCAAACAAATACATGCTGCACAATTTTGAATGCTTTTAATTTCAAATTGGCTATACTCATAATTTAAATATTAATCTTCTCGATTTTGATTTGTCAGGCCTTTAAAAGCTTCCATTTTTGAATTAAAGATTTTTCACGATTAGAATTCCAACCAAACAATTCTGAATCTTTCGATCGACAGTTATTTCAATTCGAAAGAAGTCTATTTCACACGATATTGTATCAGTTTAAAATTATCTATTTTACGCTAATCAAAATATTATTATTAATCTTTTAGTATTTGATTTCAAATTATTTGACTATAGCTCATTTCAAAAGAGAATTTAAAGCAATCAGTCAATTTAAAAACTTTTATTTTAAAATTTTTTTAATTCGAACCCTTTCAATTTCAAATCGAAAGAGTATTCAACTTCAAACGTTCCTAAATTGAGAATCATTGAACTTGTATTTGGAAAGATGCATTTTCCAACTGTGAATATGAAATTATTCTGTTAGATCGTTTTTGAATCGAATATTTTTCGCTAGTTGCACAACTTTTTCTAGAGCCAATTCGAATTTTCGCAATGTTGACAGATATTAATTGTCCTATTTTTAAATATTGTACTGAAAAAAGTTTCTTATCGAAAATGATTACAAATCTTCTAATTCTAAAATTGGAATGGACGATTCAATGTGTCACCCTAAGGGCTCACATTTCTCCCTTTACCTCTCCACTATTCCTTTACACACGTCGCTAGCACTAACTTGGTGGTAGAGGGGGGACTTATTAATTTTTACGATTTTCAAATTAAACTCCTCCAATTCAGAATTGCAAGAATTTTAATCCTTATAGTCCAAAATCAATCTTCAAACGTTTTAAATGGGACATTGTTCAATTTTGACACTTTCATAAATTTGAAATTATTTAAACTCATTTCATCCAAAATGGTGCTTTTTTCAAAATCTGGATGAAAAATGATTGACTTGAATTCAAATTCCTTTCATTTTGAAATCATCCTTTTTTCAAAAATGTCAAGTTTCAAACTCTTGCAATTCCAAAATCAGAGAAGAACTGATGAATTATTAATTATTCAATTTGAAGTAATTTTGAATTTGAATTGTTAAATTATTCAATTCTGAACATTTCCAATTTGAAAGCATTCCTAACTGTTGAAATCGAAGACGTTTCAATTTCAATTCACACTGCTACCGCGCAAGTTGGCCGGTTTCGAACTTGGCTTCAACGGCTCAAGACAACTTCCGCAGGAGCTGAAACGTAAACAGTAAGGGCCGTACAAAATATTTCTATGTGATTTTCGTACGTTCGCACATTGGCAAATTCACCGTTTGGGTATACTGGGGGAGGGGCAAATGCCTCTCTCCAAACCCCTCGGGCCGTCTCGTCCACGAGCGAAATTCTCGGAAGGGCAACTTTTGAAGGAACGATTTGCACGGAAGCAACGTATTCAACTTCAAATCCCCTCAATCAGAAACTATACTATTTTACTATTTTGAAATTGTTAATCTGATATCCAATTATGAATGTTTTATTTTATAATCATTTCCAATTCATTTCATTTAGTCTTATAATTAATTAATTATTATTGCTTCAGTTCCAACTGAAATTGAACATAATTATTGAACATAATTTAACATGATAATTGGTCCGAATTGGCCAGTATCTCTCTTTGGAACTGTCATTAAATTACGACAACATAAAATAGAATTTACTGCAGATGTCCGAGAGATGTTTAATCGACTTAAAATTAAAGATGAAGGAAGTTATGTTCATTGTTTCTTTTGGAGAAATTTAAAGATTCACGATCAACCCAGACTATTTCGAATGACAGCAATGTTATTTGGGATAGCATCATCTCCGTTTTAAGCACAATTCGTAAAAAATTACAATGCGAAGAAATACGAAGAAGAGTGTCCGGAAGCTGCAAAAGCTATCATAGAGAATCATTATGTAGATGACTACATCCATGGAATGAAAACTGAGGAAGGAGCAATCGAAATTATTGGAGATGTTATCTTCGTTTAAGATCAAGCAGGCTTAGAACTCAGAAATTTCGTCAGCAACTCTAAAACCGTCCTGAAGAGTATTCCTCATCATCTACTAGCGGAAAACATGTTGACTGATGTTATTGAAAGGAAGAATGGAGTCACATGAATTGCAGAGAAAGATTATCTGTCTTTCTCCCTAAAATTAACAAAATAAGCAAAGATGTAATTAATTGTTCGAGAATACCTACAAAAAGAGAAGTTCTTGTAAAAGCCGTCTAGGAGTCAGTAAGGTACTGGCAGCAGCTCAAAAAGCGGAATTTCCTCGATCATCAGGAAGCTTGCGACTAAAACCTTGTGGAGTAACAACTCTACAAAAGCATCCAGAGATGACGCAAGTTTCCTTCAACATACATGACAACATCGTTACAAGACGAACTTTGGAACACACCAATAACTTAATATTGTGCCTGCCAAAAGATTTGCGCAACAAATTTCGAACTTCATTTTGAAATTTTTAACATCTTTACTTCATCAGGTACTTGAGTTAGTCCGTGGCTGGTGAGAAAACACCATCAAAGGTCGAACTCAAAACTATACCATACACTTAATTTCGTACCTACTAAAACATCATCACGAGAAAATTTCAAACTTCGTAAAACATTCCTAACATTTTTAACTCATCAGGCACTTGAATCTGTGCGTGGCTGCTTTCCAGAACACCCTCTCCTTGCAAACAATATTTGCAATCAAAGCTATATTTTAAAAGAATATCTTCAAATTTTAATCATAAAGAATTAAACAATAATAAAAATATAGATGCTCCGAAATAAAAATTCCCGATTGGAATCGTAACAATTTTGAAGACTTTCAAAACCAATTAAATTAATTTCACATTACTTCATGTGACATCAAGCGACATTTAAAGTAATTGCATAAGGGCTTCTACAAAAACTAAGGATGAGCGAAAATTCCGATAAGAAAATAAATAAACTTTCATGTTCTGGTCCAGTGGCTACTCCCTGATATGCTTCAAGTTATAATAGGTACAATGCAAATGATTACAAACCTTCTTCTTTATCTGGAAAAACTTCAGTCAGTAAGTCCTTAAGCGTCTTTCGGTGACCCTCTTCATTGAGCGGTTTCACCAATTTCTGAACGTAAACTTCGTCACTCATATAGCAACGAAACGGTATATATTTAAAACCTTCATCAACACTGGGTTCCATAAGCCGATGATTGACCGCCCAGAATTGATCGAACTTATCGTTAAGCAGTCCGAGCCAGAGTTGGTTATGATCTTTTTTCTGCATACTGGATACCACTTGACCCCGATGCTTTAGGACGTCGGCTTCTTTTATACAGGAGAGAAAATAGGCTTCCACGACTTCTCTGAAATACAAGATTTCATCGTAAGTTAAGAATACTTGAAATTTGTTTAAGTTAATACTCTTCAAGCATACAAAAAAGTTACACTGATCAATCAAATGCGACCTATGTATAATATTGCGTATATGAAATAGGATGTGTCATTTCGGTTTGATGTAAAACGTACGAAGTAGTTCACATTACTAAATTTCCGGAATTTTTACTATCAAAGTGATCGTCAAATGCACTGAGAACAAAAATTTATTAATCACAACAGAACCGTTTTGTTGAGCTGTTGGCCCATAGAAATATTTTAATAAATCTTGTTTTATTAAAACTCTTAAATTTTGATATTATTTTTCACGAATAGAAAAACAACTATGTGTATTATCAAAAAATGATATCAAGAAAATCTCTTCAAGATTTACAGTTTTTTTCAGAATTTTTTTGGATCCTGCATTGCCGGAAAATTAATTTATGTTTGAAAAAGAATTTTTAATTGATACTTCAGACTACAAACAGACATGGTCGTCAAAATAATTTATTTCTGATTCTGGGGGTCTGAAGACGTGGAAAATTGATTTAAACCGAACGAGTCAAATTTTATATAAAACTAAAATAAGAGAACAAATTTTGCACTTTGGAAATACTTCATTCAAGTGCCTTGAAAACGGATTGAAAATTTGTTGAGAAACGTATCTACGAAGAGATTTGTCTGACTTATTTTTTCGACATGTTAATTTCGCGATATCTTGAAATAGGAAAGCTTCTAATCTTTACCAGCAGAAATTGTCATTATTAATTTTCAGACTTTCATGCGATCTACATATTATATAGATATTATGCTTTGGACAGCAGATTTTGGGCTGCATACTAAAGTGCAAGATCTCAATCAAGCTCAAAGTTTAATAGATTTTATGTCAAAAACTGAATATTGTAAAATTTGAAATTATTAGCTATTAGAATTAAAAAGGTTTAATGTTAAGGCCTTCAAAATGGGATAGCCTTTGATCAAAAGTATTGGAAATTATTGTACACTAATTAAAAAATATTCTACACTTGTGAGCAAGCATGCTTTATGTTTAATAATTTCCAACAATTCGATAATCTTGAATTATAAGTGCCGAGACTTACGAAAAAAAATAGTAGCAGGGTACTCGCAATTTGATGCTCTATATATGAAGCATAAGGAACGGCTAAATTTGTAAGTACACAATTTGAAATTGTCAACCATAAAATATACGAATTTGAAACCTTAAAAAATAAAAAATGTCTGAGATGTTGATAACTCGAACGATGGAGTTTACACTGACTTCAGTAAAGGTGAATAGTGTACGATTGACTTAACGAGTTGTTAACCCCTCGACAATATCGAAATAAAAAGCATTCGCAATTACACAAACTAAAAAGTTTCAAAAATTGATACATGCTTTAAAACAAAATGTGTTCAAAATTGAAAACGCAATTAGTATTCCATGCAAAATTATTCAAATTCAGATGTTATAAGTTTTACATT
Source organism: Neuroterus valhalla (assembly GCA_011762715.2). Classification (NCBI taxonomy): domain Eukaryota; kingdom Metazoa; phylum Arthropoda; class Insecta; order Hymenoptera; family Cynipidae; genus Neuroterus; species Neuroterus valhalla. The sequence goes on along the minus strand of WSXT02247506.1, from coordinate 1,352 downwards.
GAAAACTTGTAAAATTTCAATCATATAAGAGCTTTCAAAAATAGGTTTTTAATATTAAATAATCATTTGCTCGTTCTTACTAGCATACTTTTTTTTTTTTTTTTTTAGTAAGACAAAGTACCGTAAACTTGTATTCAGCGGCGCACACTCGATTCTGTATTCAAAACGCGATATTGATTCTTCTACGTTTTACAATCAAAGTTTTGGAATGAATCGTTGCAGGCCCTTGCATTTTCCACCTAGAAGAAGCAATTATAGCATTTAGAAATGCAGAATCAAAGGTGCGCCGCTTGGACCCGGTTTACAGTCCCAAAATTCACGGTAAAAAAATTTATTCTATCAAACGTACTGTGAAAAAAGTTGGTATCGTATGCTCACAATACTGAAAGATACAGTTTCACAGTCGGACTCGAATTTCAATATGAACAATGCGATTTTAGAGAAAGCTGAAATTGTAACGTTTTACGAATGAATCTACAAAGAAATCGAAAAAACAAAAAAATAACATATCACATACATAAATGAGTTCCATACTTATTCTGACAATGCATTAGTACATTCTCTGGAAACTTTTCGAAGTGTACGACTATATTCCAGGGCAACTGAATATCGTTCCCATATAAATCTAAGAGCACTCCTATGGAAAAATGCCACTTAAGGGGTGTACCATTGAATTCGAGCCACATCTCATTTTCTTGTTTCTCCTGCTGGATGTAACGCATGAAGTGTTTTCGTACCTGCAGGCGGATGAGAGGAAATTAAATAAAAAAATGTGATGGATATTTATAGCTTGATGTACGTACCTTATCGGTGCAAAGAGGGAAATAACTTAATCGAGGCACCATCAGATAAAATGGATCTGGTGCCTGAAGTTCAGAGACTTCTTCAGAGTCTAGTTGGAAGCACACAGGAACTTTCCCTTCCCAGATTTCTCGCAACACTTCCCGATCATTAGCCATTGCACTATTTTTGATATTTGAGGACTTATTTAGAATAACAATACATTGAAAAAGGCCACAGGACAAACTTGCATGCTTGATGACAGTTCATGGAGCCCTTACTTCACCCAAAGAATATCTTTGCTTCTCCTCACTTTTCCTTATTTCACCTTAGTTTGCCTTGGTTTAAGCAAAGATATTATATTAAGGTTATAACTTGTCTAGTATCTCGTCTTCTTAATGATAACCACGATCCCTCTTTCATCGACTAAGATACAGACTCAGCTCAGAGGTTTGAGTTCGAGCAGCCCCCTGGCTCTCTGAGTTGAAAATGTCAGATATGTTGACCGCGGCCACGGTGGCGCTGGCTGTGCATTGGCCCGACTATCTGGGCAAATGCATGTGTTAATGTAA
>WSXT02247495.1:0-15255 GCA_011762715.2 Neuroterus valhalla | reverse complement strand
TGACGAAATAATTGACCTCTCCTGACTAATAAGACAAGAAATTTGACCAAACACCATGGTAAGGAACCATTTCCATAGAATATCATTATACTAATTCTCCTATTTAATTCAGAAAGAAAATTTTTTGTATTATTTCGTTTGCTTCGCTTCGTTCTTATAGATTAGCCTGAAGAGGGTAACGGTACGTTACTGAAACGTTGCAACTTTGTAAACATCACAAATAAAAGTCTGGATGTGCCAAATAAGATTGAGGAACTTATTTACATCAAATTTTCTACTAATCGAAAATATTGATATAAGGATGTAGTGAAAATTCCTATAAGAAATCATTATTTCGAATCTTTTGTTGCTTTAGAAAAAATTTTGTTCAATCATTCGGGCATCCGAATTTGATGTAACGAACTATGTAGAAGTGGAAAAATGAAATTCCCCTGGTGGAATTTATATCAGCAGATTCGACACGTGCTTCTGATGGATAGTATTATCCTTCATTTACAATTTTTTCCCGGTATTATTACTATTCTACTTATGAATCAATTTATAACAGTGGCCTGTGTCACCGTTTCCCCTTGTAGATGGAGACAATCATTTGGAACTTCATAGTCCACAGCACACATGTCAATTATCCCACTCAACCACACAAAGAAGCAACAGCTTCTGCTCTTATGCCTTTCAGATTTGATACCATCTATACCAGCAGTTCCTTTCTTTCCTTGTCGTTTTGACTCATTTTCATAATAAATTCCATTTTCCTCCCAAGATGATTTTGCACTTTTTCATCTTCTTGCTCTATATGTTTATTTCTACTTTCTTCAACAAGTATTCTCGTATTTTTCCTTTCCTGTTTCAATCGTCACGATTATTTTACAGTCCACTCCTTTCTTTGTTACTCACACCTAACATATTTAACTTTCCAGTACACTTGCTTTCGCTCGTTGAATGTCCGGCTGATTTCATCATTCCACTAAGCATCTCTAGTCTTTCTTCTCACTGTCGCAGTACCGTATAAATTAGATGTTCCCGTAGATTCTTATCAATGGAACACAATTTGAAACGATTGATAGATTTTTTAATTGTTCCCACTTGTGTTTCCTAATCATGTGTGCACGATTGGGAACGATTGAGTTCTACAATGTTCTAATCGTTCCCAATCGGGACATGACCTGAATAACACACAAACGTTTTGCAAACGTTTTTGAAACGTTTTTTATAAAACCAAACATGTGCGGAATTTTTGTTGAGAGAAAAGTTTTGGAAACGTTGGATACTTCCGCTTATTTTTGCGACTCAAGTGTACAAAACTTTTCGAAAACGTTTTCAAGAAGTTCGACCAATAAAATTTTGAGTCACTACAAATTCAATACGTATATTAAAGGTTTTAAAAACGTTCAAAAGAAACTCGGTAAACGTAAAAAAGAAGTTTGAGAAACGTCCGAGAAGTACAATTTTGAACGATCGAAATTACGATCGTATTCCAAACGTTTTGTAAATGTTTGGGAAACGTTTATTCAAAATACTTATCTGACAGATGACGTGGTTTTTCTCGCAAGTGTCAGGAAACAATGGTGATTACTATATATTCGACATCCGAACTTATGTTTATAAGAAAGGACACGTGAATGTTACCGTTAGTTATGAGGGTATTGTCTCAATTTATTCAAAGTTATGAGCTACTAAAAACGATTTTCATTTAATTTGTCATCATTATTATTTGTTGTTGAAATCTTATTATTTATTTTCCGATCAAATGTTCTTCAAGCCTTCTTAAAATGTTCCTTTCACGGTTCTTTAACGTTCCGGAAACGTTCGAGAAACGTTTTCAAACGTTTTGTAAACGTTTGATGAATGTCCTGCAAACGTTTGGACATTTAGTCTGCTCGAATTTTGCTTGATCTAACGCTTTTCAAACCTTCCAAAACGTTTGTGCAAAGTTTGTTTATTCAAAGTATAAAAAATGTGTGAAAGTATCCGACGTTTTAAAAACGTTTTTTTTATCAAAATTGACCAAAGTTTCAACGTTTGCTAGAAAAGGTTTTCAAATCTTTTGCAAGGTTGATTTATTTCTTCCGTCGCAACACATTGAGGGAAATATGTTTATTTGAAAAACTGAATAAATGTTTCGTAATAATTTCCGGGTGATCAAAGTGTTCTTATAAACGAGTTTGCTAATAATGTAATGTTAAAAAAATATAATAATTCGTCCTATTGTCAAATTAATTCTCGTTGTGATAAAAGCTGTTTTGAAAATTTCACAATTTGGAACTGTTCACTAAATAAACTTATAACAGGAATATGAAGAATGCAAAAATTTCTACCACGGAACGTTGAATAATCTATAAATCCGAACTTCATTTAAAGAGAATAAAAATACAAAATTTCAATCGTATTTGATCTAGAGGACCCTTATTTCAGTTTAGTTTTTTTTTATTCAGATTCTGTTTTCCTAATATCTTGAAAGAATAATTTCAAGTTACGTCTTAAAATTAGGAATTATGTATTAATTGGTTAAACTATGCACATATGAGACGTATTATTCTAACTCTGGTAAAAAGGTTCATATTCGTTCAATGTCTAACATTTCATAGTGGAAATTCTTCCATTTTTAATGTTTCCGATTAAAAGTTACACTTAATTCAGGAAGTTTCTGTGGAAGGATTTGATTTTAAAGGTTTATAATTGAAAATTTTTTTATTCTGAATAGTCAAAAGTACGCAGAATTTTCATTTTTGGAAAATGTGTCTAATCAGTTTTAAGGTTAAATTATATTTCCAAAACTGTATTAACGAATTCAAATTCTAGAATTCAACAAATTTGAATTTGGAACATTTAATCTCAAACTGTGGAAGTTGAATCGCTCCGGACTAAAAATTATTTAAATTATAAAGTTTTAAATGATCAATTATTTATTTTGAACCCTTGTGATTGGAGATATTACAATTTCAATTTTTCTGAGTCGAAATGATACAATTTCAAAAACTTGAGTCTGGCATTTTTAAATTTTTTTCTTGATTTTTGACCCTTCAAATGATTGAATTATTTGATTTCAAACTCTTTTATCATAAATGGTACAAAGTTCAATTCCTCATCATTGCATTCGAAATTACCCTTCTTTTAATTTTATCTCATCTAAAATGCTTTAATTTGAAATGTTTTTAATTCAAAATCCTTATAATGATCCTCAAGTAGATAATAATGTATTTGAAATACACTGATTTTTCATTTAAAATACTTTACTGTCAGATAGGGCTGCTCACCGGTGCTGCTAGGCGTAACCCCAAATGTATTAAAAACCTAGTTTTGATGTCATGCCAAAGGCAGATCATTTCCTTATACAGCACTATTGTTTTCGAAAACGAAGCATTATACATCATAATACTCGCTTTTCTCAATTGTGTCGATTAGAAAATCATAAAAAAATGATGAAAAATTACCGCCCTGAAATGGAGGCTATAACCTCGGAATCTCAGGAGCAATACATAAGCGATTGGAGAAACACATGTTAGAATACAAAACTTTATGAGGAAACATTATTTAACACACCTGACAGATTCCCTCCTATTTTCAAAGGTTTCTCTTCTATAAAAATCACAAAACGTAAAACCAAGTGAAAACACAGGCTACACCTACAGATCGATATCACTACAGAAATGAAAATCTGTGAAAATCTGACCTAGCCTGAACGAACATGAACGCCATGTGGCCATGTTGAAGTTCATTTCAATCACGTGATCACGCAGGAATATTACAATCTTCCTTTAAGATAACACTGGTCAAATAAATTTGGAAGCATTAAACAATAGTGAAACATTTTATTTTTAGATATCTAGCTCGTTCAAAGTTAGATCTCTAAAATTTTTCATAAAGTAATACTTTCTTTTGATTTTCCGCATGCATGCTTTTCGAAATAAAGAATAATGATCTCGAATAAATTTTCTACGAAATCAGATTCGAAAAATCACATTTTTAATTACATTTTAACCCTATAAATAATTCGGTTTTCTGAAATATTCTAATATTTGTTAAATATATAATTTCGATTCAGAAGTATTAGGTCTGATTTTAATTCTTTTTACAGGCGCGCACCCGATCGGAAATAGGTAGGAACATTAGGAGTTGGAACATAACCTCTTTGCACGAGTGAGAATAGTTAAAATTCATTAGCAAATACTTCATCGAGTAGCAACGATCGAAGATAATTGAACATTTGAAAACTCTAAATCTTTCCTGATCGTATTCAATTTATTATTCCTGGAAGGTTTGCTGCAATAAAGTAAATCATACTGTGGCTTTTGATCTTGCACCAAATATACATCAATATAATTTGATGCCTTCACTAGATGCTCGTAGTACACGAACACTTTTACAAACCTAACCCAATCAACTTTTGCCTGATACCTTCCGTTTTTTGGTCTTCGAAATGATCAAGTATCCCGTTTGTACCTCCGCTTCCAACAGCAACCCAGACATTCATGTCTCTGAAAAGGATCATCCTCTCTCTCGAGCATTGCTAGTATCCAAGACATTATTTAATGAATTAGATCCTGTTCTTTCTTTTCCTTCAGATTATTCACACTACGGACATTTGTAGTTCTCTGACTAAGTTCAACCTCATAATGATTTTTTTGTCTAGTCCTTGTTTCACTGCTCACACCCCCAATATTCAACTTTTTTTAAATTTTCAAGAAAGTTTTTCTCCCTACATTTGCGATGTTGCAGTAGCATATCGAAACATAAACGCGTCCTGAAGAGCCAAAATAAGTTTGAAATTAAACTTTTGGAACATCAAAGCAAAGAGAGTTCTCTCTGTCTCGCCCACCCCAAGAGACTTTCCGACTCCCGAAATCTGACAAATTCTAATGAAGACTTTCACAACAGACACTACCATTCTTGTTACATCTTTCCGAATGTATTTAGAAGGCAAAAATATATGTTCGGGTTTTGTTTCATTCATGTGCTTCTTCCAAACTTTCCTTTTTCTTGTCTTTTTCAAGGAACTTTTTAACTTCTCAAATCCTAAGAATTGGGTGAAAAACATGTCCAACATACCCCGCATTTCGTCCCATTTATTCAGATATTTTGAATATCACTCGAACCTTTTCGAAACTGAAAAAATTCTGAACTCATGTAAGAATTCGAAAATAATAGAAATTATAAAAGTATCATCGCGCTTCATGCAGCAGCTCCAACGATCTGAAAGTTCGTAATGTTGACCAACTTTGGAAATTAAACCGGAAACGTTTATCAAGTATGAGACTGCTGTTCAGAAATAAAATTTTGGAAGCATAGTCGAGAATATTGCAAAATTATCGCGTCTCTACACGCCTGAATGACTTTCAAATTAGATTTTTCAAATATGAGCGCAAAGAGATACTTGTCGAGTGCATGCTCCTACAGAATCAATCGACAAACACACTGGAACCGTAGAGTCAAAATTGTACATTCTCCTGTATCTTTTGGAACGAAGTTCCTTATACGAGGGTAGAGAAATTTCCTGGGTAGGAACCTATTCCATGAGAACCGTTACGCTGTGGACGTTACGCTGTAGGTCATAAATAACCGTAACGCTGACAGCACCCAAAAGACAACTTGTTTATCAAAGGATATTTGACACCGGTTAAAATTTTTACGAGCGTCGTATACGACACATAGATTCAACGAAAATGCAAATTCTTGCATTTCAAAGAATTTTCAACGAGTTTTCACAGATTCGATACCTTATTGTTATTAGCTTTACAACAAAGTTTGGATCGCAAAAATCTGCCTACTTTTGCGATTTTTGCTATTTCGTTATCGTTTATAATATGAGTCAAAATGGTCCAATTTTTGCGATTCAAGTTTTGTTGTACTGAAGATAATGAAGGAGTTTTTAATGTCCATGAGCTGGTGGAAAATCGTGCAAAAATTGCCTTTAAAATGTGACATGAAAGCGGAGCGTCAAAGATCCTTATCTCGATCCTAATATACATACTTTGACAGCCTAGCATTGAAATAACTAGCATTGGGGTCTAGAGACTGTAGAGAGAGATATTTGACACCCGTTGAAATTTTTACGACGTTCTTTACGACCTATTTATTTTACGAAAATGCAATTTCTAAAACTTCGCAAAATTTCCAATCAATTTACAGAACATTTGATACGTTATTGTTATTAGCTTTGCAACAAAGTTTGAACCGCAAAAATCGGACTTCTTTCGCGAATTTTGCTATTCCATTGTCGTTTTGTAATGTAAGTAAAAGTTGTCTGATTTTTGCGATTTAAGTTTTGTTATACTTATAATTATAATTAACTTATAATAATAATTCATAAAAAATTATCGACGACTACCCAACGCGCCTATACTTTGGCCGCATTTTGTGTCATAGTATAATGTTAAATATAAAGGAAAAAAGGAAAAAACACGCAAGTAAACGTGTCAAAGTGACACGCGTAAGGAACGAAGTTCTTTCCGTCGCCTAACAAGTACTGAATAAGGATGTTCCCAAAATAATTATATAAAAGCAATGCGTCTCTTTAAATCACGCGGTAGGAAAGGAGTTTCGAATGCTTGCTAATCCTGAATAAAGACGTTCCTCAAATAATTATATGAAAGTAATGCGTGTTTTTGAAACACGCGGTAGGAACGGAGTTTCGAATGCGTATGCTAGGCCTAAGGAGAAGGACCTACGTATATACGCATTCGGAACTCCGTTCCTATCGCGTGTTTCAAAGACACGCATTACTTTTATATAATTATTTGAGGAACGTTTATATTCAGGATTAGCACGCATTCGAAACTCCTTTCCTACCGCGTGATTTAAAGAGGCGCATTACTTTTATATAATTATTTTGGGAACATCCTTATTCAGTATTTGTTAGGCGACGGGAGGAACTTCGTTCCTTACGCGTGTCACTTGGACACGTTTACTTGCGTGTTTTTTTCTTTCTTCCTTCATATTTACGTTATACTATGACACAAAATGCAGCCAGAATATAGGAGCGTTGGGTAGTCGTCGATAATTTTTTATGAATTATTATTATAAGTTAATTATAATTATAAGTACAACAAAATTTCAATCGCAAAAATCCGACAACTTTTACTTACATTACAAAACGACAATGAAATAGCAAAATTCGCGAAAGAAGTCCGATTTTTGCGATTCAAACTTTGTTGCAAAGCTAATAACAATAACCCCAACATTGCAATCGTCTGCAATGGGTAGGCGATTCTCAGGTAAGGTAGTGCAGATTCCTACAGACTAGAACCCTTCCTCTGCTGCCAACCCATTTTCCCGGAACTGCTTTCGCATTACCTCAGGGGAATGGAAATAAGGCATATACACCTTACTTCGGCTTTCCTCTGCTCTGCCTAATAAGACTTCAGCAATCTTCTGCTTCTGACCCTACCAAGATTTACGCATCGTCTCCATTAGCGCGACAATTTCGCGCAATGGGTTCCTCGGCCTTCGACATCTTGGCAATAGCCTACTGTAGAGTACCTCGAGGCTTTACCTTAGGTGTCGCCTCTCGGCACACTCTTCACCTTGCGGTTCCCAGAAGCTGGTCAGTACGGGAACCTTCGCCTTCCACGGCGCGGAGGCAGCAGTGCGGAGTACTTGCGCACTCCGCGGACCTGGATCCCTTTTTGCTGCACCTCTAGCAGCACGTCTTTCTGTCGCGTTCGGTGCAACCCGCTGTCATATGGCCATAGTTATGTCAACGGTAGCACCGGGTCACCTCTACCTTCATCCTAACACGACAGAAACCCTATACAACTTTCAGGTGACCTGTGGATTTGAGCTCCGTTGCCAAGTCCTCATTCAACTCAACGAAGGCCTTCCGGCTACCCTTGAAGGTCTCTCTCGTTAAGGTGACCTTCACTTTGTCGCCTCTCGTTCCTACACCGAGGTGTTTATCAATCGCATCGACAATGTCGCTACCTTCAGTAAACTGGTCCAGGTCACGACCCCCCCCCCTTTCCCCAGCGCCAACAGCCTATTTGATGGCAGACGACAGTTTTGTTCTGCCTCCTTCCTTGTTTCCCACCTCTTTGAGGATGTCTCCGTCCCGCGTGTTCCGAACACCCTCTATTCTGACACCAAGGGTGTCCGGTTTCACCGTTTCCTTGACGTCCCGGAGAACCTGAGCGTTGCTCGAAACCTCGGACGGTTTAATAAGAACTGCCTCGTGAAGAGCTCTTTCATGGACCTCCTTCTCCTTCATCGCCTTTTTCTGCACGTTCATTGGAGCCTCCATCATTGAACTTGAGGCCACAGGAACGGGAACCTGTCCTTGCGTCTTCGACTTTTTTAGCGCTGGCCTCTCTGCGATGGAGGTCAGATTGATGAATCAAGGCGAGGGCAGTGCTGGAATTGAAACGAACATTAAGGTGGGGTTCAAACCATCGATGCAGCAATGTAGAGGAGAAACGGTTTTTACAGGGATGTGAAAAGTTTCGAAAGAAGATCAAAGGATACGGTTATGAATAAGGCAGGAGAGGTTTTTGAGACACTGGATAGAGATTTGAGGTTGAGCGGTTGCGAGTAGTATGATAAAAGGGAACGAGTAGAGAGAATACAAGTATGTGAGTGAGGTGGGAGCATTGGTGATAGACTAGGTGGGACATGCAAGGTTGGGAGGAGACGAACAGATTCGCTGTAGAAGACAATCAGCCATTTATTTTGTGGATGAGAGGGAAAAGCGGCGAGAAGTAATGAGGAAAAGAAATTTCGATGGGGGAAAAGAAGCTGTGGACGGAAGACGCTATAGAAAAAAGTCAGGAACAGTTAGGGAGAGTAAGTTCTTGAGGAAGGTCGGTGAAAAATATATAAGGGAACCTAAAAGATAAAGTAAAATGATGTATCTAAAATGGAGGATTAGGAAAGAAAAACATAGGAATGATGGGAGCATATTGGGATCCAAAATTTATTAAAAAAAAGAAGAAGGTAGGAGAGAGTAGAGTACATAGAGATGAGGGAAATGGATGTTATTAGGTAAAAAAAGGGCAAGAAGGCCAGAAAAATCTGGAAAAGGACTTGAGAAGCGTGAAGACTTCGGAAGAGGGATGAAGTACATAGAAATACTAGAGCAATGTGGGAAAGGGAGTAAACTGGCAAGAAGATAGAGGTACAGAGAGAAGGCAGCAGGTTTGGACGGAGTGCAGGACAAAGCATGGATATTCGGTAAACCAGGGTTCAGAGATGGCTTAAAAGAGGAAGTGTTGGAACAAATGTTTGATTAAGGGACTTCCAGGAGAGTAGTGGGAGAGACTTGTAGTGGTACTGTATAAGAAAAGGGATGTGAATAGGCAAGAGAGTTTAAGAAAGATCGCAATGATGATTAGGGTTTGCGAAGTATACGCCGTTTTGGTGGAAGGGCTACGGAATAACGTCTGGAGGAGAAGTACATTGACAGAGACGCAGGCAGAATCGAGGGCAGGTAAAAGCACTACCGACATATTCGTATTTTTAAGCACGAGGTAGATGGAGGAATTACAAAGGAAGAATCGAAACATTACATGTTTTTCATAGATTTTGAAGGCACAATCCCATCAGTGGAGAGGAATTTGTTGTGGAAGGTGATGAGAGAGAGAGTAGAGTGAAGAGAGGTTGGATGCAAAGGCTGATGGAGGTGTAGAATAATACGAGAGCTAGGGTAGGAGCAGAAAACACAATTCCGGAAAGTTTCTAAATGGATAGGAGGTTGAGGCAGGAGAACTCGTTTAGCCTGACGCTTTCGCGATCCTTATTGCTGACTCAAAGAGGAAGATAGAGGAAGAAGTTGTAGAAGGAGTGAGTGGAGGAGAGATTAGAATTCATTTACTCACGTATGCAGATAACATAGTGTTGCTGACGGAAAGTGAGGTTACCTTAAGAAGATGATGAAGAGCTTGAGAAGATACCTGTATAAGTATCGGTCAAAGTTGAATGCAGAGAAGTCTCAGGTGATGGTTTCAGAAGGTGTATTAGCTGGCGTTAGAACGGGTAGAAGGGAAAATTGAGGAAAGTGTTGATGGTAGGAGATGGTTGTGCAGGAGGTTAAAGAGTTTGTGCATCTTCGCTTCCCATTTTGGGGAAAATAAGAAGTGGATTGTTATGGGAAGGACAAAATTGAGAGGTAAAATGTTTTGATGAGATGGGTTTGTGGATTGGAAAAGAGGTTGTTTGCAGATGATTTTGAGAAGAAGATGGAACTGTTCGACTAGCTTACAATGATTGTGCTACTGTATGGAGTTGAAGATGCGGTGAAAAAGGAGTGAGGAGGTAAATGAAGTATATCAGAGGTACACCAGGATCCTGAAGAATGTTATTTTGTTACTGAGTGTTCAAAAAACGGATCATTCTAGCTTCTTGGTAGTGATGGAGAATTTTTATATGGATCAGAGATTATTCAAACACATGCGATTTCAGAAGCTTATCAGACCATCACCCTACAAAAAGCCTTCAAGCGAGATAGAAATCACGGCGAATTGAAAATTCCGAAATAGGAGAGCAAGTTCTGCAAAAGGATCGCACGTCTCCGGAATATCGATTCAGAATCGCTGTTGCGTAAGATGATCCTGAGGATCGCTAAACGCTTGACTTATTCTCACCCCAACGATTCTGCCCTTGCCTAAGACGAATATTTGTGCTCTCTGGATAACCTCTTTGCATTCTACAAAATTCTTTCAAATCTCATGATATGTTCTGGAATTTTGCGAAATGCACGATAATACTTGAAATTCATAGCACAATATTAAAAAATCTTCCAAATCTTGTACTTTTCCAAAAAATGTTCAAAAATCCAGTACAATATCTTCAAATAAATTATAAATTTATACTTTTTTCTCAATTGTATCAATCTTCTAAATCTTCTACTACCCTCAAAAAAACCTTCGATTTATTTTGGGTTTCCGAAATTCGCTCATACCCTAAAATCTTTTGGATTCCCTTAAATTATTTAAAACTTTAGAATTTTTCCCGAAATCCTTAAAAGGCAACAGATTTCTCAGCATCATTCGGAATTTTTTTATTTCCTAAAATCTTATATAATCGTTGGATATGTCTTGAAACCTCCTACTGGATCTTGAAATCTATAACATTTTTTAGATTTTTTTGTAAACTTCATAATTTTCAACATCTTCTAAGACCCCATAAAATCCTATAAAATCTAGATGTTCTCCGGAAATTTCTTTCATTCCATTCACACTCTTTAACACTTATGCATTGCTTTGATAGAAGTTTCAAAAATTTTTCGGAATTGTTAAAGTCTCTTGAAATTTTACAAATCCTCCAAATTTGAGGAATATCGTGGAACATCCATCAAATATTTGAAACCTTATGAACTTACTTCAAATTTTCTGCAATGTCTGATATCCATTAAAATCCTCCGAAAATTCAAAAATTCAAGAAATCATATACAATCCTCAAAAATCTTCTGGAATCGCGTAAAGGCCCTCAAAATCTCTTCCAATCCGTAGATTAAATTTTTAAGGATCTCCCGACATTTCTAAAATCATCTGGAATTTCTCGAATCCCTCAGATCTTGTGCAATCCTTAGAAACGTTCAAAAATGGCGTACAATATCCTAAAATCCATCATATTTTCTAGCATTCATTCATAAATAGTTAAAGTTTGAAAAACCTTCACGAATCTATAAAATCCCTAGAAGTCCTTCAAGATTTTGTTTACTTTCAGAACCTCCCTCAAATGCTCCACTGAAATTTCCGGAAACTCATCATAATTTTCAGCATCTCCTGAAATGCTTTGAAATTTTCGAAAAACAGATAGCTGAAGGATTATACTCACTAAAGATATAAGAGACAGCACTATTAAAGTGACTGAGAATCGTTCGGTTGAATCAAATAACCTAACTACTACTTGAAACTTAGAAAAAAAATTGAAAAAAAAAATTCTTGGAGACAATTGGTTTTCCTTGGCACACAGTAAAAACAAACTGTTAATTATAAAACCCGTTCCAGGGTACCATTTACTTCAACAGAAATTACTCTTGGTAGTGTACATGTTACCAAATTAGGCAGGGTGAATTCGACGACCATTTAGGGCACGAAGTTTTATTGTGACAACTTTGTTGACCAACACCATAGTCGGTAAACATTATGAGGTGCGTTTTTTGCACCGTAAGATATTAGGCCACAACTCTATACATGCAGGTTGTTTGATTGCATGCAAAGCAGACGATCATTTCACTCGTCATATTGATATAGTCAGCTGAAACAAGAGAAGAACATAATCGTACTCACGGCTCCAACTCAGCACGCGTCAATCACGTCATCTTCTATCCGGTGTATAATACAGATCAGTGCTTGAACTCGGCCTGCGTTTGTAAAGCGTCTACTATCCAGGGTCTAATACAGATCAGTTCTCGAAAGCCCTCTATCAATTGGGAATAATTCAGGGCCATCTTGATTCCGAAACCTACAAGAAAGAGAATGGCACAATCTCACACACCTTTTACAGTTAGTTGGCACATAGGTTATGGAACCAAGATTGCCGCTGGTATATTCTCACCGAATAGAGGACCCTTGTTTGACATAATTTAATGAACACACCATCTATACTTCAATGATCATGGCATGAATTCGAAATAGCACTTGTCAAAAGCACACCACATAGTTGACTTATTGTACCTAGAGTGTCACGGTAGAGTGAGCACTGTTTAGATTCTACCTGCAACAAAACTTACTTACAAGTTTTTACTGGGCAGCTTTTGTCAGTCCGTATACTTGCTTTGGGAAGGGGAACGACGGGTTGCACCGTAGCTCAGTTGGGAGAGCAATCGTCTGGATAACGATGGGGCCTGGGTTCGGATCATAGCAGAGCGAGGGAAGCGGTCCTCCTTTAGCAGGAAGTTCTATTCAATTTTGATTGAATATATTTTCATCTTGTAAAATATCTCGTAAAATATGTTCCGAAAATTTGCTTAGTTGATTGATTGATTAGTTGTTTGGTGCAGTAGATTTCTTGGATTGCGGACAGTGAACAGTCTTCTGTAATAACTGATTTCTTTATCCGACATTGTACCTGTTTAATTTGAAATTCGTCACTTATGGTGGAAAATAAATCCATTACATGGGTGATTCCTTTTTTTGTTGGAATTTCAATTTGTTTGTTATCAAAACCTTTCTTATGGTAATATTGTTTTTTTATGTTGGAAACGCATTTTTTGTTAAGAATTGATCTTTTTTGGTTTGAAATGAAATTATTTAGTTGAACATTTTCTCTTTTGTTGAAAATCATCTTTTTGGCTGGAAATCCATATTTATAATATTCAAATTCAATCCTTTTTCTTTAAACTTCTCTGGCTTTTACGAAAATCAAACAATTTGATCAAACTTTTCTTTCTTGACTCAAAAAACTCCTTCGGTTTGAAATTACACTATTTTGCTTGCAACTCCCGTTTTTGAAGTAAAAATTTTCTGTACCGGTGGAAATTTTATCTTCGTTGAATTGGGAGCTAACCACTCGGATGAATCAATTTTGGTTGAAGAATAAAAAATTCTTTGAATAATATTCTTCTGTTGTTGATATACAGTTTTTTTTTCAAACTGAGAACTTTTTTCGAAGAAATATTGGAATCTTGTTGAAACTACTTCTTTAGACATCAATTTCTTTGATTAGAGGTTTTTTAGTTCTTCCGTTGGAACTTTAACTATTTCGTTGGAACTCTTTTCGTTGGAATTTTTTTCGTTGAGGAACTATTTTTTCTTCCAGACTTATGGGTATTTACATTTTTTGTTGGAAACAGAACCAAAATTCAACTGTTAGGTTTCAAATGATTTTTTTCGGTAGAATTCCACTGTTGTCAACAAAATTTCGAATTTAGGCTTAGAGTCCTAACGATCTGGTGGGAAATTTAATTTTTTTGTTTCAAAAGTCTTTGTTGGATTACAATTCATCTACTTTGTTAGTAATTTAGCAATGCGGTTGAACTGTTTATTATTCAGGATTGAAAGCTTTCTTTGGTAAAATATCAAATATCAAGGTTTTTCTGAGGAATCTATCTCGTCTAGCTGAAAATCCAGATACTGATTAAAAAGTTCAAGTACTCGCTTAAATTTCAACTACTTTGTTCAATAAGCTATCTTTTTGTGAATGATTTCTCATAACGATTAGGAATTTTCCTCTCATGTTAGCAATGTACCTTCTTGATTTCAGATTTTTTTTACTGGTAGAGAACGAATCCTCAATATGTTGAAAATTTGAAGATAAAATTTAAAATATACATTTTCAATGAATAATTGTTCTGTCCAAGTTTAAGTTTTTAGAGATAAGTGCTTTCCTTTGGTGAAAAATGCAATTCTATTAAAAAAATTATTCTCTTTTGGTTTTTTGTTTTCATTTAATATTTCCTAACTTTCTGGTTTTCTCTATTAACAAAGCATGACCATAATAATTAAGCATAATGTTCCAGTGAAAGCTTGTAAGCATTGTCGTTATTACAATAAACAACAAATACGGAGAAAAGTACATAAAATTCTAGTGGCGTCCGATCCATTGCCAATTTCAATGGAAGAAGGGATGAAATGGTAAATTTGAACGCTATTGAATTGTAGAACCGTATTGAAATAGTCAATTCGAGATTTTCCCTGAACAGAAAAACACTCGCACCTGATGCAAATGGTGTCGCTCAAGTGCAAAACGATGTAACCAAGCGTAGAAAGTCGTTATCAAAATTATTCTACAAGAGCCATCATAAAAAAAACACTTTTGATAGTGAGTTACTTCCAGTAGATGGTTTCACGTAACAATTCTCGTTTCCGATGACACAATTGTCTTCCTGGAAAAAGATAAAAAAGAAAAAAAAAACTCAAAAATCTGACAAATTTTTTCGAAGATAGTGTATAATTTCAGAGAATGTGGTTTCCCTCGTAGTTTAACTAATAAAAATTGAGCGGCTGAAAGAAAAATCCGTAGAGATCGAGTTTCGCTTAGAAAAGCCGTGTAATTTTTGTTGAATGCAAGTTTGCAATAAAAAGTTCGAGTGCAAAATTCGTTCTCCTCACCTGTAGCGGGAGATCCGTTTGAAAATTTTGTCGCTGTAAAAGACGCTCGGACAAAATCTTCCGTGCAAAAATCGTGCTTGAGACTCGAGCGTACGGGAAATAGGAAGGGGGAAGCTTTCGCCCCTTTTCAAAAGTCAACTAGTCCGGGAGCCAGGTATGGTCTCGTGGCTTTTTCATTTCAGATAGAATCAACAAGTTTTTTCATGTATTCTGAGCCGCGAAATCCGAATTTTTTGGGTGCCTGCTTGTCCGAGTGGTCAGTTTTTTGTTATTA
>WSXT02247484.1:0-15255 GCA_011762715.2 Neuroterus valhalla | reverse complement strand
GAGAATTTAGGTGAGCTAGCAAAACGCATCTGGAAATGGTGCGAAGATAGAAATATATGGATTTTTGCGACGTACATAAATTCAAAGAATAATGTAAAGGCAGATCTTGAATCCAGGAAATTGGATTCGAATACTGAATTTGAAATGTCATCAAATGGCTTTCGTTCAATTACGGAAACTTTTGGAACACCAAAAATTGACTTGTTTGCATCGCGGGCAAATACAAAATGTCGCAATTATGTTTCCTGGAAGAAAGATCCACACTCAGTATCAATAGGCGCGTTCACCTTATCATGGAAAGGCTTATTTTTCTATGCGTTTCCACCATTCTCACTCATCCTACGAGTTTTGCAAAAAATAAATCATGAGAACGCAATCGGGATTGTAGTCCCGCCAAATTGGCCATTTCAATCAAGGTTTTCCACATTCAGATCAATGCTTGTGGAAGACCCTAATTTTTAAAATGCGAAAGATTATATTCTACTTGGTTTTGACAGGGAAATGACCAAATTTTGGAAGAGCCTTTCCCTGGTGGTAGGTGTCTTATCCGGCGGAGCTGTAAAAGGAAAAACATACCAATACAATCGCAGGACATAATTTTGGCCTCCCCATCGAAATCTTCTTGGAAACAGTACGAGACAAGACAGAAGGAATGGTGGCAATTTTGCTTACGAAAAGAACTCGACCCGTACTCGCCACAAATCTCAGACACCTTATCTTTTTTAAGCGAAGAATTTGAGAAAGGCGCGTCGCATGGTAGCCTCAATTGCCATGGATCCGCACTTGGCCTTATTGCGGGACCAAATCTAGCTCAGGACCATAGTATAAAACGTTTTTTCTAAGGTGTGTCCAAGTTGAGACCCGGGAAACGTAAATATAATACGACATGGGACCCAAAGATCGTATTAGATTTGTAATTAGAATCCCCGACCAAATTAAAGCATCTGGAAAAAATAGGTTGCAACCAACACCTGTCTCACCCTTCTATACAGAAGAACCAAAACTTTGTGTTGCTTCAACATTAAAAGATTATTTAGAACGAACAGGGCCACTCCGAGGCAACGTCAGCGCACTTTTTGTATCGTTGAAAACACCAACAAAGCCGGTGGGATCGCAGACTTTAGGGCGTTGAATTAAGGTTATATTAGAAAAATGTAAGATCGACACGAGCATATTTTCCGGATACTCTACGCGCCACGCGTCAACATCAGCGGCGAAAAGGAAAGGGCTTGATTTTGACACTATTAAAAAGACAGCTAGTTGGACAGCACAGTCACAGAACTTTGCAAGGTTTTACGATCCTCCCTCATTAGAGGAACAAGACGCGTTCACGAGAGCAATTTTGAGTTTATAAGGAAAGCTGTACAAGCCATTAACTATGTACTAACAAGGAAAATACACATATATGTGCCGCGAATTATAGTGTAAACAGTACAAATCACTTACCCCCAACCTGTGCCGTAACGGCTTTGAACGTCTACATATTGATCATGAGGAAGAGAAGCGCAATAAAATTAAATGATTAAGCGAACTTATCAAGTGAAGTTCTATCATAATTGTATGAAGCTTCTCTTCCGAAATGATCACCTCCTACTCAACCTAAAAGCCCCTATTAACAACACGTAAGGTGATTATGCCATTCCGTTACGGCGGACTTCGAAACAATGAGTCGAAAGACAGGAATTGAGACCAGCGCGATACCGCCAAGTGGCGGAAGCGCGGGCGTTCTTATTTGATACTTTGAAAATGTGAACTTATGAACAAAGTCAAAGGACTACATATCGATGATTTCGGAAGAGAAGCTTCATACAATTATGATAGAACTTCACTTGGTAAGTTCGTTCAATCATACAATAACTTATACTAAGATCACATTTTCATTGAATGGAAAGCAATTCAAAAACTGAATTTTTATTTAAAAATATTTTATCTGTGTTAATGCAAAACCTAGGTCTAAATATCGCCTTAAAAGATGAATTTTTTTGTTGAACAATCAGCACTTACGGTATCAAATTCAACCATTTCGTTGAAAATCGAATGATTCATTCTAAATTTTCATTATTTTAGTACAGTCAATCTGTCAAATTTCGTGGAAACAAATATCATAAAACTTGTTTCTGCGGGAATCGCTAGAAGAGCATTCGAAAAGCTTAACCTAAAAAATGCGGGATCGTTCACGGGCGGGTTTCCGAGGAAACTCAAAAAGTTTTTGGATTTGATATATCTCGGAAATGATAGGTTTTTGGAAAAATTTTTAAGGACAAAAAACGTTGGAGGCAATGTTTTCTACAGCTTTCCTCATTGCGTTGACATGCTGCCACGAAGGAACATAAGGAGACTTATCTAATGTTTTTGATACTGTCGGACTTCCCGGAATGGATCGTGCAGTTGCGAAGTGGAATTTACGGTGCAACTTTGATTTCTGCGCCACTGAAGGCCATAAAATGTACTGCACTATTTTATTTGACAGATCGACAGATAGAGGTGGGAAACCTCGTACATACTGAAATAAATCAAAAAGTGAATAAAACCATCGAAAAATAAATATTAATAGTAGAAAAATTGTGCAAGGTGGAAGGATAAATAGGAGAAATAGAAGCAAGTATAAGATTGATGAACTTGGCGCATATTGGGTGTTCAAAAAAATATTTGATTACAAGTTTCAAATTACTGCATATTTTTCCCCGAAGAGGCGTGAAAAACCAGAATTGCACTGTTTATTCTGCCTTTCGACTGCACGATCTATTCCGGAAATATACGATCGATCCACTTCGTGATTCCTATAGGTGATATGCCTCCTTATGTTCCTTCGTACATGCTGCGATAAAAAGTACAATTAATAGATGGCGCTAAAGTACCAAAAAAAGCCTTCTCTTGCTTTTTGGCACAGAAAAAAACTCTTGATCGAAAAATTGTCAATGAAAAAGTTGTTTGTCCCAAAAAACCTACAAAACTCTCATAAACTTTTCTTGTCCGACTTACCATTCACGAGTTATAGCGTGACAAACCTTTGACCGTAGATTTCCCACTAATTTCGACGAGGGTGACGTTAGTGTGAATACATAATAAATCAATAATCAGACTAAATAAATAATTATTTTCAAGTAGGATTTACAAATTATTCTTAATTGTGATAAATTGTTATTAGAAATTAATATTTATTATTATTAATTTTTTCCAAAAATATTCTGATTTCAGTATTAAAAGTGATTTATTTTTATTACAAAAACAAATAGTTATTTGACAATATCAATGAAATTTGCATAGTATTGATTACATTTCATTCTGCCGCTTTTTTTGGTACTTTAGCGCCATCTATTGAATGCACTTCTCATCGCAGCATGTCGATCCAATGAGGAAAGTCGTAGAAAACATTGCCTCCAACATTTCTTTTCCTTAAAGATTTTTCCAAAAACCTACCATTTCCGAAATATATCAAACCCAAAAATTTTTTAAGTTTTCTCTTCTAGGGATTTCCGCAAGAAAACGTTTTATGGCTTTTTTTCCAAAAACGGTCTTTTTTTAAACAGATTGACTGTACTATATAGCAGAAAGTGACTTCTTCCGAAAAATTCATATTTTTTGGTTGAAAATTGAAGTGTTCTGCATACAACAATTCGTGTTTTCGGCTCCAAAAGTTTAAGAATTTTGTTCGGAAGAAGCCTTTGAGAAAATCATTCTCTTCATTAGAAAATTCAAAATTTTTTATTAAAGATTAACTATCTAGTAAAAGATTCATTTTTATTTGCTGTAATTCAACATAATGTTTGGGAGTTGAACTTATCGTTCGAAAGTTAAACTCCTCATGTTAAAGTTAATTCGGGGGAGACGAGAAAGGAAAACATCTATTTCGGGAATCGTACCGTCTTAAGAAAGCGAGAAGTTCTCCCGCATCTTGTTTTCTTAGTCAAGAATTTCGGTAAACAAGCAACCCCGGGGAATGTTTTTGATATTGTTTACAATTCCACATTTTGCGTAAATATATGAAATAATGTAGCAGGAATTGAGAAATATGGAAGTAGAATCACATCAAGACTAACGAGGAGGTCATACAAGGCCATCGAAAGCTTAGAGCACATCAAAATAATAATATAGTATTACCTTAAGTAAAATTATTTCCGAAAAACTAACGACTTCATGTATGTCATAAATTTATGACAGAGAATCGAGAAGAAAAGACTTTTTTGAGACAGGAAATCTGATAGCAATTTCCGGATATAAATAAGATTGATACAGAAGAAATAAAGGATGCCTAGAGAAACGGTATTTTCGTTTCTCTCTAAATTCGTGTCATTGTGCTTTGAATTACTTTTTGCTACTAAAATGAATTCAATTTAGGCTTGAAAAAATTGTATATCTGCTTTTTTGTTTGGCTGGTTACGAGAGATCAAACCAAGTCCTCCAGATTTTTTACCCTTGCAGTTTCGAATTTGTTTCCAATTTTCTAGTGTTATGGATGGATTGGTCACATTTTCAAAAATAACTCTCTTTAATTCCTTCATTCAATATAAAATTATGGTTTTCATGAGGTCGAAACTGACGATGGTCGTTCTGGTCTTTTTTCAGTCTTGATTTCAGCTTCATATTTTATAAATTCTGGTACATCATTATTTCCATCCGCGTGAAACTCAATATGAACAATATCAAACGAGACCAGAGAAATTCTCTTCTCACCGTGCATCTTTATTCTGAGCGAAAATTTCATTTATTTTATTGAAATTTTGACTTTTTCTGTAAGAAGTTATCATTTTGGTTGAGAATCAAAATATTCGGTTGAAAACTCTCCTGTTTTGCTGAATCAAACTGATTGGGAATTCCTTTTTCCTTTGACAAGTAAGTTTTCAAATGGGAGAATTGACTGTTCAATTCTCAGTTCTGAAATAATGTTTTTGGATGGAAATTCAATCAAATGGTAAAAATTTGATGTATATTATCCATAATTTGTTTTTTTGTTATGGAAATTAACTTTCTTAGTTTGAAATTCACCTTTGTAGGTCGAAAATTCATCTGTTTCATTAAAGTCTTTTTGGATAAGAAATTCATCGTTCTGAGTTACAAATGACCTTGTCGTTCGGAAATGCAACTTCTTCAGTTGAATACAAACCATTCTTGTTTGATGAACTAACCATTTGGTTGTGGATGCATCTTTGACGTTTGAAAATTTAACTCATGCTTCTAAGAGATAATAATTGAACATCTATTTGAATTTAAAATTGTTCAATTTCTTCACAGAAGAAACTTACCATGCGATTGATGATGCTTATATTTTGTAATAATGTGAATCAAAATAATAGATGGCTCTATCTATTGAAAAGTCCTTATCCGTCGCGTCAATTTATGGTAACAAAGAGTCTGAACATAGTTGGGTGGCATCACTGACAACGCGGCGAACCAGTGATCTCAGACCGACATAGTTAGACTCAGTTAGTTCCCACGGCTGACTACGCCGGGCTGTCACTACTAACAAAAGCACTAAGTGCTCTAATGCTGTATAGTAAGTCAGCCGTACTTCTTCAGCGTCCGTGCTTATAGTACATGGGTATCCAGGCAAGCACTGAGAACATCCTGAATCATACATGAATCGTAGTCCATTGATTTTTATTATCATTAAACCATTAGGACAAATCCCTCCCAGGGTAAGTGAGCCTCGTTTAGTTCTATTTAGGTTGTCCTACTAGGGGACAAGGAATTTTTATTGAAAGTTTGAGCTAGGGATTTTGAGGATGGGAGATCCCTATCCTTGCATACATCTTTTGCTTCCTTTACATCCTTTAAATCTTGCAAGCTGTTGTGTTTCTACAACTTTTTATTCCGTTCCTCTTGGGAGTCTCATTCGCACATTACAACCATTCATCTTTCGGTCTACCTTTCTAAACGCTACCATTCACCCTATATTAATACACTCATTTCGTTAATCGTTCTTCATTACTTTTCTCAACATGACAAAACCATCTTAGTAAGTTCCTTTCACTCTTGTGAAACAATGCTTCTTCTGAATCACATTCTTTGGGACCCCACTCATCGCCTACTATATTCTTTGAAGTTTTATCGCACGTCTTCCGCAGGAATTGCATGCTGATCGCGTTTACTCCTATTCCTTCTTTTATACGCCCAAGTCCCGCAACCTAACAACACGGTGGATTGCAAAAACAGGATTAAATCTAACAATTTTAGCCATATTTGTTACATTTCGACTTGTGGTAATAGCTTGTTCACTTCTGATCAGTGATCCCATTGTTGGAGACTTTTCATTTGCGCCTGCGTTGCAGCCGCTTGCCCATTGGCCACAGTTGGCGCCAGCTGACACGCTAATTCAAAATTATTAATAAAACCACTTCTCGTAATCAAAGTAAATATTTAATGAAAATTGCACCAAATATATAAAAATGGTACAAATTCTGATTTAAGGCATAAACAAGATTTATAACACTTATATTTCCCATGTAGCAGTTGATTTTCACTCAAATTATATGTGTTATAAATTTTGTTCTGCCTTGAATCAAAATTTATACGATTTTTATATATTTTTAGCAATTTTTAATATTATTCATTTGCATAAAGAGGAATGAATTCATAACTCATTTTGAATTAGCGTGCCAGCTGGCGCCAACTGTGGCCAATGGGCAAGCGGCTGCAACACAAGCGCAAAAGGAAAAGTCGCCAACATCTATCTCTCTGTCAGCAGGGAATGATCTTCCAAGATACACAAAATGATCAACTGTTTTATTCTCTCATCATTTGGGCAATGTTGCATACTGTTTTCTCCCTACGTCTTCCAAATATAACGATCTTATTATCTACCAACGCAAGTCCACACACTTCAACAAAGAGCCTTCCTTATACATTCGTCCATGCGTATGTCAATCATCCATGAGGGAATGAGGCGTCCTTGGCTAACGTCTTGCCTAATGTCAAACCAATCACTCAGTTGTCCATTCACTCTTACACTTGTTTATATCCTATTATACATTGCTCTTACTTGTCATAAGCTTCTTCCAGATCAACAGAAGCACAGAAAGCTTTTTTGTTCCCTTTCAAATTTTTTTATGTGATAAGCCTCAAGCCTCACATTATCTACCTGTTGGAAATCCACAACTGAGGTCTCAGATGCTTTCGCTAGTTATTCACATGACCTCTTAAGTAGGTATTTCGGTAAATATATTTTCAATACGGTACTGAGTAGACTACTTGCTCTATAACTAGTAGAGCCACCTTTATCATCCTTTTCTTTGGTGGTCTTAGACGATAATCGCCTTCCTTCAATCACTTGGAACTTAAGTGTTCACAGCACACATACATTCATAACACAAAAGAGTATCCTCCATCACTATTAGGCATTCCAGCGGTGATACCATCTACGATAGCAGTCTCGCCATTTTTCGATTTCCTAATTAAGGATATAATGTCTTCGATATAAAATCTCCTTATGCCATCTACGACCGGGTTGTCCAATATAGCATCCTCTGTATCACCCTCATACAATTCCTTTCTATGTCTTTTCAACCCATTTTCAGAATAATTTCTCATACCCTTTCGAATCATTTTGCATTTGTGTGTCTCATGCCGCTTCATTTCCATCCTTGCCTGTTTTTACTAGTATTTTTGTTTTTCTGTTCTCATTCCTATGATCATTTTCTAGTCTGACCTTTTCTCTATTTCTTACACCTCTAATATTCTACGTTCTCGTGTACGCTTGCTTCTTCTCGTCAACAGCAACGCAGATATCATCATTTCACCAAGCATTCCCAGTCTTCCTCTCTACAGTCACAATCCCGCAGTCTTAGGATGCACTCTTCAAGATTCTGTTCCGTACCATCCATGCAGCCACTTTATTTTTATTGCCTTATTTTCTTTTCCAGTTCTTTTACGATAACATGCATATTTATTCAACTCTACATGGTAAACTTTTTGTACTTCTGGTTTCCTTGACCGAGGATCATTTTCAAAACTACGGTGAAGTGATCTGTCCCACATTCAGAGCCTCTCATGAGTCTTCTATGTCTTATTGGTCCTCTTAGTCTCTCATCCGCTAGTCTCTCTGCACGAAGAATACATTTGTTTCATTTCATGCCCGAACCAAGTGTTTGTAATAAACAAGCCTCTTTCTAAGCAAAAGCTTATCAGTTTTGCCCTGTTACTATTCCTTTTTCGGGTCTCCGAAACGACCAAATACCTTGTCTGTGCCTTTGCATTGAACAACAACCTAGCCAATCATGTCTCCGAGAAGAATTATCCTTTTTCTAGCATCGCAAGTATCTAAGGTGTCATTCAAAGAGTTCCATTTTCGTTGATTGACAATACATATAAAATATCTAGCTTTCTTTACGCGCATTGTGTCCCGCAATGCCCTCTCCTTAAGATCATTCACACATCTAGCATTCCATACACCTATTATTTATTATGTAGAGTATTCTCCCAACTTCCAGCTTGAAGCGAGAAATTTTCCCGTAAGTATTAAATCAGGTCTGAGGAGAAAAATGTTTTTTTTTTGGAGCCCTCCAGGACGATCTTTACAACTTTTCGAGTTTTCTAAGAAAAATCGGAAATTCAAATTATAGTCGCAAAAAAAATAATGAAAGATAGAAAGATTCATTTTTTGGTCAAACTATGCAAGGTACGGGAAAATATAAACTGAACTTGTAATCATAAATATAAACTAAACTTGTGCACTAAAAAAAGATCTACAAATTTGGTGAAATTAGCTTTTTGATAGGACAAATAGTTTTTGCTTCATTTATAAAAAAACCCTATAAAAAATGAAAAAAATTAACTTTTGGACAATTGACACAAGCTTAGGTAAAATCTATCGACTCATGATCTTTACCAGGAAAATATCTCTAAATGTGTTATCAACTTCTTTAACAGGATATGCAGTTTACATTTCAATCAAGAGAAATAGCTATTAAAATGTAATAATAAAATTTTTGAAAAAAAGACTACGGCTAACACAGAAGAATGATAGAGAAAAGTTATTCACCTTGAAAATATCTGTAAATTTGTTATAATTTTTCCTAGTGGACGCGTAGTTTTCCTTTGAACCGTAAAGAATAAAATGTGAAAAAAATTAGGCAACAGAACTTCTCTACCGTTTTTGACAAACGTCGATCGAGTGCGCAGCACGAGACACGCTATGCGAATGTAGTCGTTAAAGCCCGAGTAGCTTTAACAAAAGAGAATTCACACTCACAAATTAAAGTAGTCGACATTTCGCTTTTCAGTTTCACAAGCCTAATGTACAATTGTAGGGAGGTAAAAAGGCCGAGCGCGTATCAAGAGATAAATTTATAACCGACCGCGGAGTGCGAGGTGAGATTACCATCGAACGCGAAGCACGAGATCCAAAAGACGCGCCCCCGGCGCGCTCAAACTTGCGAGCTGAGTGTGCGATGAGAATGTGCCCACGTAACGGGCAGATCTTCTGGGATTATTTAACATCAAAATGTACAAAATCCATGTTACAGATTTTAGGTAAGAAGCTTTGAACACGTTTTGGAATTTTTTTCTGATTTTTGATACTTTTTCATTGATTTTTGACATTTGAAATTGACTGCCGTCCCTGACAGCTAGGGGAAACGCTGCAAACTTCAGTTTCATCTTCAGAGGGCTATACAGTTGTT
Organism: Neuroterus valhalla; assembly: GCA_011762715.2. NCBI lineage: Eukaryota > Metazoa > Arthropoda > Insecta > Hymenoptera > Cynipidae > Neuroterus > Neuroterus valhalla. The sequence goes on along the minus strand of WSXT02247484.1, from coordinate 5,638 downwards.
TTTACTGAATAGATAGTTAGCGTTCGTACTCTTCTGTTCAGTAGAATGAACAGAACGCTGAAGTGTTTATTAGCCAACGAGCGGTTGCTATTACTATAAATCATCTTACTAAACGCGAATAATAGCATATATGTATCGATTTTTGAATTTTCACAAATCTTTCGAACCCCCTCTTGGTTACAAAAACCATCCAAATATTACTACATTTTTCCTTTAGTTCCCCTTGGCTTTCCACAAATCCCTTATCAATTTTCAGAAGTCGACGAATCTCCACAACTCTCCAAAAATCTCCATGAGTTTTCATACATCTCCAATAATTCTCATAATTTCCATAAATTAACAATAATTTATGAAAAATTTGTCTTATTCAAATAATTTTTCTTCCTATAGGTAAACTTGTATGAGAAACCGGAATAACTATCAGATGTTGTTTTTGGAAAAACAGTGCGAGGTGAAAAAACATTCAGTTCGTGAGAATGTAATTCGACACTATCATGTGCCCCATCTTTGCGAGAAAGCTAGATTTCTTGCAAATTCTAAGAGGCTCTTGGAACTTCCCGCGTAAATGTCCTGGAATCTTGCAAATTTGATTAAACCTCCCGCATTTCTTGTTAAATTTCCTCAAAAGCAAAGTAAAACTTGTGAAATGTTTAGGAATTTGTTTCATTTATTAGAATTTCCTGAGAATCACTTCCACTTCCTCTATTAGAAAATTGGTGTTTCACAACGGCTACAATGATAGAAATAAAATGATAATCGTGCATTACGTGCAACTACAGCGACTGAAGGTTCGACAATATTAATCTACTTTGAAATCCAAGCGGAATCATACAGTAGGAACGGAGTTTCGAAGGCGTGCAAAGGGGGAAGGACGTACGCATATACGCATTCGAAACTCCGTTCCTACCGCATAATTCGGCTTGGACTTTAAAGTGGATTAATATTGTCGAATAGTTCCGAATATGTACATACGTACGTCCTTCCCCCTTTGCACGCATTCGAAACTCCGTTCCTACCGCATGTTCCAAAGGCACGCATTACTTTTATATCAATATTTGATGAACGTTTATGTTCAGCATTTGTTGAGAAATGGAAGGAACTTCGTTCCTTCCGCGTATCACTTGATACGTCCACATTTTTTTTGAACTTCTATTACGAAATAAAAATAAAATATAAAAAATCGTAAAAATAGTCGGGTTTTTGCGATTCAAACTTTGTTGTGAAGCTAATAACAACAACATATCAAATGTGTAAAAATTGGTGAAAATTTTGCGAAATGCAAGAAGCTGCATTTGCGTGAAATCTATTGGTCCTAAACGATGCTCGTAAACATAGTGCCCGGCGTCATATATCTCTTCGTAGACTCCCAATGCTAGCGCATTGATCAAGCATAATGCTAGTCAGAGTATAATAGCATCATTAACACTTCTCCTTTATATCGCGATATGTCGTAAACGATGCTCGTAAAAATTTTAACCGGTATCATATTTCTCTCCCTAGACTTCCATTGCTAGCACATCGATCAGGCAAGGTATCATATGTCAATCCTAATCAAACTATACTAGGATCGGTAACGCTGCTCTTTCATATCGCAATATGTCGTGAACGATGCTCGTGAAAATTTAAACCGGTGTCATATATTTCTTCATAGACTCCCAATGCTAGCGCATTGATCAAGCAAGGTATCATATGTCAATGCTAGTCAGAGTATAACAGCATCATTAACACTTCTCCTTTATATCGCGATATGTCGTAAACGATGCTCGTAAAAATTTTAACCGATATCATATTTCTCTCCCTAGACTTCCATTGCTAGCGCATCGATCAGGCAAGATATCATATGTCAATCCTAATCAGACTATACTAGGATCGGTAACGCTGCTCTTTCATATCGCAATAGGTCGTGAACGATGCTCGTGAAAATCTAAACCGGTGTCATATATCTCTTCATAGACTCCCAATGCTAGCGCATTGATCAAGCAAGGTATCATATGTCAATGCTAGTCAGAGTATACTAGCATCGTTAACATTTTTCTTTCATATCGCGATATGTCGTAGAAGATGCTCGTGAAAATTTCAACCGGTATCATATATCTCTTTCTAGACTCCCATTGCTAGCGCATCGATCAGGCAAGGTATCATAGGTCACTCCTAATCAGACTATACTAGGATCGTTAACGCTTTTCTTTCATATCGCAATATGTCGTAAACGATGCTCGTGGAAATTTGAACCGGTGACATGTCCCTCCCTAGACTCCTAATGCTAGCGCATCGATCAGGCAAGATATCATATGTCAATCCCCAGGGGGAAATTGCCGAGACCTTACCACTGGCGCACGATTGGACCAATACTGGCAGCCATATTGGAAAAATATTGTCGACCGTTATTGGTCCAGCGTTGGGAAAAGCTTGGGCTGACTACGCCCGTGCAAAGACTCGGGCGGCCAATTAAGGCCCATTATTGGGCCAAGTCTTGGCAAAATACAATCGCCAATACTAGAAAAAAAGTAAATGATTAAAATTTTTTAAAAATAATCCATCATTTATTATTGCTTTAATTTTGTCAAGATTATTTTTTTCTGTTCCAGAATGGGCTATAAATTCCTCCGAAATGAATCCATCGAGGTAGGGGTTAAACTTTGTTTTTATTCTCTTTCTTTCTTGTTCTTCCTTCTCTCAAATAACAGTAAGAAAAAAATGGAATGCTGTTAAGTCAAACTGGAATACAGTGACGACAACTTAAATTTTCGACACTTGATAGCTGCATATTTCTCTCCTTTCGAAGATTGGACGAATTATCTTGACTGTGAGAGAGAAAAAAATCTTGCGCTCCCTATGCGACACTGGTCGGAAATAACTCCACCGCGCAAGCGAGAATCGATATCCTGTTTAGTGAAGCAACGTGAAGTTCGATCGATATCGCGGATATAGATCCTCGCTTGCGCGGTGGAGTTAGTTCCGACCAGTGCCGCATAGGGAGCGCAAGATTTATTCTCTCTCACAGTCAAGATAATTCGTCAAATCTTTGAAAGGAGAGAAATATGCAGCTATTAAATGTCGAAAATTTCAGTTGTCGTCACTGTTTTCCAGATTGACTTGACAGTATTTTTTTTCCTATTACTGTTCTTTGAGAGAAGGGAGAACAAGAAAAAAACAAACTTTCTCCGTACCTCGATGGCTTTCGGGAGGAGTTCATTGCCCATTTCTGAATAGAATAAATATTTTTGAGAATATTAAAGTATTAATAAAAATGATCAATTATTTTCGAAAAGTTTCAATTATTTTCCTTTTTTCCTAGTATTGGCGATTGTATTTCACCAAGACTTGTTCCAATAATGGGCCATCATTGGCTTCCCGAGTCTTGGCATGGGCGTAGACACCCCAAGCTTTTCCCAACGTTGGACCGATACTGGCCACCAATACGGGTCCAGCATTGCAGACATTGGCTCCCAGTATTAGCCTAGTCTTGGGCCAATAGTATATTTCCCCCTGGGTCCTAAGCAGAGTAAACTAGGATCGTTTACGCTTCTCTTTCATATCGCTATATGTCGTGAACGATGCTCGTGAAAATTTCAACCGGTGTCATATGTCTCTCCCTAGACTCCAAATGCTAGCGCATCGATCAGGCAAGGTATCATATGTCAATCCTAATCAGACTATGCTAGGATCGTTTACGCTTCTCTTTCATGTCACAATAGGTTGTAAACAATTCTCGTAAAAATTTCAATCGGTGTCATATATCTCTCCCTAGACTCTCAATGCGATCGCATCGATCAGGCAAGTTATCATATGTCAATGCTAGTGATAGTATACTAGGATCGCTTACGCTTCTATTTTATGTCACACTAGGTCGTGAACGATGCTCGTAAAAATTTCAAACGGTTCCATATTCCTAAGTCCATAACGCTTTTCAATCACATGATTCAGCGTCACGTTAGCAAGATACTTTTTACAGATTAGGTCTCTACTCACGAAATCCCTCTACCCTCGTTTAAGGAACTTCGTTCCAATATTGTAAACGCATGAGAAAATTTGCTTCTAATGAGATTTATTTGATATACAAATATGGTTATAAAATAATAAATAAATTCATTCAAATTCAAGTTCAATATGGTTGCATGTGGCATATCTCAAGAATGAGTTCTTGACAAAAATGAATCATCTTTCCGCAAGAAAGTTCGAGTTTCTATAAAACGACATCCCCGAAATTTTCTGTGTTCCACATTGAAAATGAATACTCAGAAATGTCAGACCTTATAATCAGACTGCTGCTTGAAAGACTCCTAACTCACGTAGTAGCACGCAACTCCTATGCTTATACACAGGAGTTACGCTTTGTTGAAACGCACTGCGTAAGTAACACAAGTCTTTTTAGCAGCCGTCTAATTCTCAATTCAAAAATTCAGGTAACAAGGTCTCAGATTTATGTGAGACCAATTGTAAGGTGTGAAAGCTTTGAGTATTTGTTTTTACCCTCTCGCAATCGTGATTGCAAAGATCGCTAATTTGCACGTACTGCCTCTCTGGAAATGATTTTCTTCTTTTTTGAATCGTTCTCTAATTCACCTCTGTGCTCCGAGTAATGCATAAATAAAATTACGTTCATCTGAAAAAAGTATTTTACCTGACTTTTGGGATATTGTATGTTATATTGCTTTCCAGCTCAAAACTAATTTCCTCGGATTGATCAAAGGTGTGTATGTTTACGTTGCAGAGATTAAAATTCTCTTTCGCATTCATGATTTGTCTGGGATTGTGTATTATATACACAATTTCTCATAGATGGTTAACCCTTGAGGTACTTTTTATGCAAAAATCTGATTCTCTGATCAGATTTAATTTCAAAGATGTCGATTTCTTTTGAGAAAGGAATAAATCGCTATGGCTGCTAATGAGAACGCAACTTATGCCTTCTGAAGTAGTATGATAGAAATTTGTTTATACTCACTAAAGGGAGCATGAGTTGCATTTTTATTAGCAGCCATGACGAGTAACTATTTTTCCAGTAGGAGCAGTCGATGTAAGATGTATAAAATTGACAATGTTTGTATATCATCAAATTCAATGAGTACCAAAATGATTAAGAATATTTGTATTCGAATTCTTTTTTGTTTAAATACTGCTTATTCAAACACATTTCAGATTTGAGTCGAGAACTGGACATTTTTTACGGCTTACATAATTTCGTACTTCTGAATATTACAGTAGTTTCTGAAATAATGATTAGAATTGAAGTTTTTCGAACTTTTTTTTTTTTATTCATAAAAATGATCCTTTATTGGCGTTTTTCACGTCGGGAATATCAGAATTGTGGCGTATGTCAGTGATTCTGAGGATTGCAGCGCTGTAGATAATTCTAGCGCTGTGAAGGTAATATGTATTTCCAGAAGCATTATTGAAAAATTCAGAAATTCGGAAAGTTTCGCTATTTTTAGGTTCGAAGTCACCTTGTCTCCATATTAAAATAATCCTGAAACTTATTTAAAAATTTTAATTGAACTTACATTAATATTCTAAAAATAAATTTTAAATGAAATTTCATTTCAAATATGAAAATCATTCAAAGCGAATCCGAATGGATTTACGGGACTTGAAGGAACAATGCCTTAATGATTATAATTGTTATAAACATTATATA
>WSXT02247473.1:0-15255 GCA_011762715.2 Neuroterus valhalla | reverse complement strand
TATTTATTTTCATATAAGTTCTTGTATAGGAAATTATACATCAAGGTAAATATGTCAAACAAGAACCGCTTGCCAGAACTTCTATAAGAACCTACTTTGGTTCTTTCGATATTTCTTGCGCTATTTCTTATATAAGTTCTTACTTAAGATCTTGATCTCTGATTTTCACGAGGGAATTGCCAGCGCTCCTAAATTTTTGTAAAGAGCCTAGACTGGCAAAGTCATTGAGAAGACAGGAGGAGGGTGTCCCCGATATCGCACCCTTAGCTGTAGAGGATTCAGAGTATAGGATTAGGAGATTATCGGCTCTTAGGGACTTAGTTGCGCATGTTCTGGACATAGCGTAAGATCGTAAGGTACATAATTATAATCGCAATACTGGTCGATTTATCCTGACTTTGTTAACGGAAGGCCTTCTCCACAGCTGAAAGATGAAGAAGAAAGTGCCAAAATTCCGTCTGAAAATGATCTAGGATTTGAGGAAGCGGAGGAGCCGTTCCAGTTGCAGAAAGCTCTTTCGCCAGCAGACCGCTGACGCGGATCAGAATCTCTGGGCCATGAGGAAACTCGTTTGGTATCGGGATCGATTTCCGAAGAACGCGGGGATCCTGCACATGGAGAGGGAAATAGGCTTCCCAGCTTACCAGCCGCATGCGCCATGGCAGCACTATCGGACTAGTGGTCACACTGTCTCTAACTGAGAGTGTGGGGGCACCAGTGTTAGAATTTTGAGAAAGAACGAATGTTGAACTCCAGGCTTCACACTCGGAGTAACTCTGAATTCCAACGGCGTCAGCACCTTCTAACTCGGTGCGAAACAATCACAATTCCATCGTCGTAATGATAAAGTTGGGCTTACATAGCTATGATATAAGATTCGTTGAGTGAGATTAGTGAAATTATAACCACAAAAAACTCGCAGCAACTGGGATATCCAAACAAGCGTGGTTCTCATCTATAATAATTGATGAGCCATGAAATAGTACGTTGTGCTACGAGTGGAGAATATAGTCGGTTGTGAATGAGCATTCGTTTGACGCGCGAGCGTAGCGAGCGCGGTAAGAACGCGAGTTCACAATCGACCATTCTCCACGAGTTGCACATAATATTTTGTCCAACAACCACGTCAAAAATACCACTGTTTTTAACTGAAAATCGTGGCGAAACGATCGATTTCTCGATTGATGACGTGAGCGTTGAAGTTTCTGAATGAACATCAAAATTATTAAGTTAACACTATTTTCATTTCATTTTAATCATATTAACGACCATTCATTTGTGACCATGCAAGGGATTACAAAGCTTCGATTGTTTTGCCTACTGCGTATATTGGAGTTATTTTTTCTGTCTGAAGTTTCTCAAAGTCAATGTGATGAAAATACAGTATATGCTTGTTAACTGCATATCTAACGTTCATAACAAGATATTTCTTATTTTCTTAAAATAAATCAAATATAATGATGCTCTCCCAGTTGTAAACGATACTGATTGAGAACATTTTACGTTGAATGGGTTATGCTCACTGTCAGAATCTCACGTTCTAAATAGAGAATGTTTGATTCTGATAGAATGTTAATTAAACTCTTAACGTATCAATTTTTACACAGCTAATAGCCTGAATGACCAAAATTTTTTTGATGGAAGAGACAAAGTTGTTTCATTGATAAAAGACTATGAGAGGAATGAGAAATTTATAAAAGACTATGACAATGAATTTTTTTTATTGAACTTGTCTGTCACTGAGGAAACATGAACTTGAATGATGATGTAGCTAGCAATCAAACTTTAGACTCCAATCAAGCAAAAGAAAATTTGGTTGCTTCTGATGGAGGAAACGTATCGGTTAATGTAGGCTGAGAGGATACGAACATAGTTATGCCTGTAATTAGACGAATTCCATCAGGTACATATTTTCATACATATAGTTTACTGTTCATTTCAAAAACATCAAATTTTTCTGAATTTAAATTTTATTAAAATTATATAAATATATGTACGTATTCAATTGTTTCATCGTTACTCATGACATTTCCAGGAGATTTTGAAAAACACTTCAAAAACAATTATGTGTTTTTTCTATTGAATCGAACCTTAGAGAGTAGATTTTCATTTAGGATGGTAAGTTGTGTAGATTACTGGTCCAAAAAATATATATTTATTGTGTGATGAGAGAAATCTCTCTGATCATTTAATAAAAATTCTAACGTTTCGGCCGTATGTCAACAGCCCTCTTCAGAGATACGAAATTGAGCATGGATTGACTTGTGTGACAAGGAATGCGTACAGTGTTAGCAATAGACTAATAATTACTATGATAATGTAATCTAATGTTTTATGAGGAAAAAGAACGGAGATGCTAATTTATATGTGACTTGAGAGATAACAGAATAACTAATTTGGAGCATAACATGACTATTATAATACTAAATTATATGGAAATCTAATGTTGCGTACTTGTTTAGTATTGGCGAAGGTGCAACAATAAAAATAGGTTGTAGACATTTATTAGACTCCGTCTGCTGGAGAATTTGAGTTAAAATAATAAAAACATAAAAATTAGTTAGAGACATAAACACTACATGCAGTCGCAAGTCGTCCAGCAGACGGAATGATCAATGTACTTTATACAGGTGCGATATAGTGCGATGCAGTTTCCGAACTGGTTTACCTGAAGAACAACAAATAGTCAAATCTATGAAGTTCTGGACAAAGACTGGTGTACAACTGGAAAAGTAGAAGAACCAGCTCAGATTCCTACTACGCTGTAAGAATGAAGGATATATACCTGCACACATTTTAAATCAAGGTTACAAGCATTTTAAAGTTAGTAATTTTTACAAAAAAAAATTTAACAATATTTTTTTAAGGAGTAATATTAAAGTTTTTAATATGAATATCAATGAAACATTTAGAAACATTAATAATTTACAAAATAGATTCGATAGACTCAGAACTTCCATTTCTAACAAAATCGAAATAAAATTTCCTATAGAATACGGATTGTTCATTAATACCCAACTAGGCGAATTCTCTGATCTTGGAAAGGTTTATATTTCCGGTTCCATTAAGAAACTGGAATGACTTAAAACCCGCTATTATTGTCAACGCAAAATTGTTATTAATCCTTCTTGGATTATCAACAAAACTAAGATTGTTTCACCAAATTACGTAGAATACTTCCTGAGCTTAGGCAAAAACTTTTGCTTACCACATGGTAATAAGAATTCCTTTGTTAAGAACCCCCTATGCAATACAGAAGTCAAAATGCATCTAATTGCAGAAGACAATGAGTTGAATTCAGATCAGAACTTACCTTAAACTTACAGCGTTTTCTCCATTACAAAGAACATACAGAATTCAGATCTCACTTTACTGAACTAGCAATTGAAATAAAAGAATTCTTAGGAAACCATCGGAATCTAGTCGTTACTAATGCCGATAAAGGTCATGTGACCGTATTTATGGATCGCAGTGAATACAATGAAAAATCCTTAATTTTATTGAATGACTTATCGACTTACAAATTACTTAATAGAGCCCCTACACGACAAATTCAAATTAAACTCAACAAATTAGTAGACGATATTTCACTTTTACAATTTATCAATACTGGCTCTGCCAGAATACTGAAATGTACTAATGGTTTCTCCCCAAAGTACTATGGGCTTCCTAAGATCCATAAGCCTGACTGTCCACTAATACCTGTTACATCGTTTGTGGGATACCCATTATACGACATTTCTAGATTTATAGCAAAACCAATCAAAGCGATTCTAGGTAAAACATCTAGGCATGTAAAAGATAACTGGAATTTTGTGGAAAAAGTTGCAATGTTTAAAGTTCCTGAAGGACATGAATTTTGTAGCCTTGACGTTAAATGTCTATTCACCAACATACCACACGATTTATCAATAGATGCCGTTCAGATTAAATGCCATTCAATTAGATGTCATACTGAACTACCCTACGAGTTCTTTATTAAAATATTGAAATTCTGCCTTACAAATGCTTACTGTTCTTTCCAGGGAAGATAGTACAAACAGATATATGGTGTACCTATGTGCTCACCTATATCTGCTGCAGTTTCAGACCTAGTAATGGAAGTTTTAGAACATGAAGTTCTCTCTCAAAATTCACAATTTAAACCCTTGTTCTTCTATCGTTATGTTGATGACATCTTATCTTGTCTCCCACTAGATCAGATTGAACCTCTCAAAGAATGCTTTGATACATACCATAATAGATTACAATTTATTATTGAGAACGAAAAAGACAAATCCATTAACTTTCTGGATGTCCAAGTTATGAACTTGGACGAACATATAATTACTAATTGGTACCGTAAACCTACTTGGTTCGGTAGATACACTAATTATCAATCCATCACATATCCACCATACAAAACGTGCATTATTTATAAACAGTTTGGTAGACACAGCAATAAAATTATCGCATAACACCTTCCACTAAGATAACTTAAAAATTGTCTCCGATACTCTTATAAGCAATGGTTTTCCAAAAGATCTTACCAATAAACTTATAAGTCGTATAATTACCAAATTACTCAATGTCAATGTGAACAACAATAATGATGTGATGAACACGGATCTTAATTTAGACAGTTCCATTGTTCTACCCTACAATCCACAAATTTCCAAAATCTTCCAAAAACTATTTGGTAAACATAACATCAACATAATATTCAAGCCTGTAAAAGACTCATTCAATTGTTTCATGAATCAAAAAGATCGAATTCCTTTCGATAAGACAACGAATGTTGTTTATAAAATAACATGCTCAGATTGTAGCAAATGCTATATTGGTGAAACTAAGCGGTACATAGACATGCAACAAATGAAAAACATTCTTTTGATTTCGCCAACGTCACCATTCTTGCTCAAGAAAATTATTACTATGAACGCCTTTTCTTAGAAATGTTCTACATTGTAAAAAACACCAACAATGTCAATTTTAGAACTGACATAGACAATATGAGCATCACCTACAACAGCGTCATCCACGCACCTAAATAGAAAAATTCTTATATATAATTAACCTCATGAATTTTCAAACTGAACAACTACATGAGGTACCTACTGTTGTCTACCCTTGTCTACCTTACAGCATTGTGGTTAGCTTCGACGCTCTCTTTTCCTCATGTCATACGCAAGAACTGTGACGAAAGCTGATAACTTATGAATAAGCAGAACTAGATAAAGAGTTTAATTTTTTAACGGATGAGAACCAGAACAATTATACATTTTCTGAGATTCTTGTTGAATGGGAAAAGTCATGGCCCTTGAGGTCAAAAAAACTTATTGTAAATAAAGAGACTAAGGAAGAGCCAGTAACAATGAAATACTACTTTGATAGTTTTTGTTGTCTTAGCTTGAGACCCACAGTACAAGTAGTTGAATTGGTATGTATTCAAAAAGTATATGTTTTCATTAGACATGTGTATTCGAATACTTCATCTAATTTTTCATAATCATGGCCGAATATTCAGCTTCTTTCAGGCTTCTAGCAATACATTCAAAGCTTAACTGACGAAGATAAATTAACACCAAATTCACCATCATATTACGCAGTTGGGGAGCCGGAGGAGGGTACCAAAAGCGGACCAAAGTAGACAAGGAGGGGGGAGGGGGTCAAACTATTTGCGGGCGTCCACTTTTCCAAATTCAATAAATTCCATGTAATGAGGTGAATTCCATAAAATTCCTTTTATCGAATGATGTGTGGGCAATTGAGAATTCTCCCGCGGCGATTCAGGCGATTGCAACGCCAACCAGCGTTACGGGGAAGACCCCGTTTACATTTTCCACCGCGATTAAAGTTCTCGGGAAATTTCGTTGTCTAACAAATGTCAAACGAGAGTATAACAATGTCGATAAAACGTGGTTTGTATGAAGCGTTATACAAAGCGTATAAAAAAATGCATTCGGTATTCTCAAAGGCCAAAATACAATGCAGCGTAAACGAAGAATGGGCTAAACTAAAAGAAAACGCGCTCAAAAATGAAGCTGAACTTCAGTGTTCAGTTCAAAACCTAATAAGCGAATTAAATACGAAAAGTACCTTAGCTAATTTGCAAGGTTTTCTGAATTTGTTTTTTCCAAATCACACGAAAAGAATATTGCCAACGTAACCCAGAAAAAGCAACATGAATGTGAGTATATGAAAACTTCAATGAAACGTCAAAGACATATGTTCATACAATTTCAAGTTGAATTCTTAATGTTTTCTAGTTAATGATTCTAGCGTAGCTCAAAAAACAAGCCAGAAAGCAAATATTTTCTAAAAATGATCAGAACGAAGAGAATAATTAGGGATGAAAATAATAATCGGAAATAAGAATCAGCTTTTTTCTCAAACCAAACGAAATAAAAAATGTAAACATTTTGTTGCTGCACTGGAAAAATTTCGTTTAATCACACAAAGTTTCACAATTTCATATTTTTTACCTAAATAAATTTCTTTCTCATACTATTTAATTTTATTAATATTCAATAATTAAAGTATCGTAGAAAGCGGATGATTTTTTAATAGTTTTTCCTGTTGACATTTGATAAATTGCAGACTTATGTGAAGAATACAAAAAGATTATTTTTGTAGATTCTGTTACTTTAGGAGCAGAGAGCGTTATTCTGGAATCGATTAATGGCACACGACGCACGTTCGAGATTTACAGTATTTTTTAAAAATCGTTAAGTGCAATGACGAAAAATACTGCGCTCCGTATCGAAGTAGTCTCCGCGATATTTTGCAAGATGGATTTTTACGGCCACCAATACCGTTTTAAAAAAAATGAATCTGGTAGTTTGCATGTGCCACTACTGGCCATAAATGCCAAAAAGTTTGCGCCATTGCTACTTCAGCTTCCTGTAAAAATCACGCCAGAACAAAAACATTTTCTGATGCTGCCCTACGATTTTTATTGCTCAACGGTTTCAGAGAAGCTCATCAAAAGAACATGTAAAACATGTGGCAGTTATCTTTGCTCAGCGAAGTCATTGTGAGTTCATGTTGAAGACATCCACGGAAAAATGAAGAAAATTCAAAAGCGTAAGGCAACAAAGATTAAAGCAAGGAGAATGGACGAAGTTTTGTGTCTATTTAGAAGCACTACGCGCAATACTGGAGACGTGGAATGGGAAAATGAAAGCGATATTGAACTTTTTTATTTAGTTTTTGACAGCATTTTCTGTTTGGTTATAAGAATAAATTTTCTCAAATTGGCAAGAGCTTCAATCTCTTATAATTCCATAATGATGAAAAAGTTTAAAAAATGAAAAAAAAGGGGGGAGGGTCCCTGCATTCGGGACGTCCTTTAGGCAGGGAGGGGTTCGGGGAATCGGACAAAATCGGACAAGCAGGGAGAGGGTGCCTAAAAATCCGGAAATTTTGCGGACGTCTTTTATAGACGGCCCCTTATTCGCCTTACGCCAATAGCCTCACTCATGCAGACACATTTGATTTTTCAAACTAAAACAGGTATATAAATTGAAGCCTCCCAAGAGTGTTCAGGCGGTGAATGCTTTGTGTATGGCAATAATTCCGACAACGAAAGCTGCAATTACACCACCACTTCTGAAAACCTAATAAGTTGTCTCAACATACTGTTACGTAGAATTTAAGGAATATTCACCACTTTTTGCATGTAGAAAATAAAGTCGCATGATACATTATCACATCTTGTCTTCCATCACATATCTTCATTGTGATAATCGCAAGAAGCGTAACTGATTATGATTAAATACATTTTTTCATAATTGTATTAAAAATGTTCATTCATTGCTTTTTCGTTCCTCGTGACCAGTAAAAACCAAAGTTTACTTTTTTCACTGTATCTGAACAGTTATCGTAATAAGAAGTTTATCTAAAACTGACCTGTTTCAACGAATATCGGGAAATTCGACTCCATTGAGTATTCATATAACGAAGTAATAATCTGTCACGAAGCTCAATAGTTGAAAATGGTTCCTCCACTGAAAATTGTTTTTAACAGTAGTTTGACGTACATACTCGCATTGTATGCTCATTTACAGTATCCTGTCAAAATTGTGGACGAATTCGTTGATTTTTTCATCAACTTTATTCGCTGTGTATTTTTAGCAAATTTGAAAAAAGAAGTATTTGAATCATCAAAAAATGAAAATTTATCGAATGCTACGATACACAATATCAACAAATGTTTTGAATCGTACGGAAATGTATTCAATCCTTTATCAACGGATGACAAGAGACAAAGTATTTTACGAAGAAAAGGTTTCTTTGATGCTGATAGGATAAAAATTGGCTCTGTGATCTATGACAAAGATGAAGATGGAGAATCAAAATTAGGATTCCGACCTCTTCACGGAGTTTTCGTACCCTTGCGGAAAAGTTTTCAACTATTTTTAGAAATTCCAGGTGTATTCAAAAATACATTAAATTATATGAATAATTCAAAAAAAGATAGTTCAGTTTTTACAAATATGATCCAATTCGATTTATATAATAGAACATTTGCCAATCCGGTCGATGATATTATTATTACGTATTATATATTTTGTGATGACTTACAAACAGGTAATAATTTAGGGAGCCATGCTGGCACTAACAAATTTGGCGCCATTTATGCTTCATCAGCCTGTGTACCAATAGAAATCGGATCGAAACTTAGTAGTATTCTGTTTTGCACTTTAGTATACACTGATAATAAAAAAGATAGCGAAAACAAAGAGGTTGTTTAAACTCTCATTAAAGAAATTAATTTCTTAAAAGATACTGGTATAAGTCTTATTGTCGATGGGATTGTCCATGTGACGGGAAATGTATCAGTTGATATGAATGCCAGACATAAATGTCAGTCCAAGAACGGCCAATATTAATAAGCTCCAAGGACGTGATCAGACATGAGGCGTGACTTGGGGGTCAGATTGCTGATGCCCGCTGTATTTGGAATCCCGCTGGTCGGTTTGGGTGGGGGTTTTGTAACGTGGTGGCTTAACACCGGTTATGAATCCTTCCCGGATTAAATTATTATTGTGATATTGTAAGAAGCTGCTTACTTTTAGTGTGGATTCGTCATCATCAAATTCTTCGCAGAAATCTTCCTTTTCAACTCTTTCATCAGCTCCTCATCACTTTTACTTTCAGAAGCGTATCGTCTAGAGAAATGTGTAATGGGGGTGGTGGCCAAAGCACACGCGAATCTAAGCCCAGAATCAGTCTTCAGAATCAGGGATGTTTGCTCCGTCGATGTAGACATCTACATATGGACCGTATGGGGGAGGTACCCATACCGCTTTGATGATCACACGCGGGGATACACTTCTAGGAGGATTATTCCTTTAAGCTGTTTTTAAGCAGTTCCTACGTCTGGTAAAACGTTACGCTGTTTTTTATAGACGGGTTTGTGGAAGTTTCATTATCTCCTTTTTCAGAAGAGGATTCTGAGGATTCAAATGAAGAAGACTCTTCGCTGGAGGAGGGAGTGCTCAGAATTTTAAATGAAGGTTGCAATTTCGTAGCCTCGCAGCGATTCCACACCCGCCAGAATTGGAATCCGTAGAATAACTCGGCGGCCTCAATCTATTGTCTAGGCTTAGTGCTGATTGAGCCTCCTTTTTCGGATTTGGCTGGAGCTTTCACGGAGGTTGGCCAATTTGTTCCGGTTTACGGATATTTGAATTTGGAACATCTTCGGTTTTGGCATATTGATAGGACCCGTTTCTGTTTTCTTGGAGGTGCAAGACCTCACCTGCGGAACGTGTATGCATTAGCAAGATTCAAGATAGGTTTAACTTGGATATAGGGGCTTCAGCCAACAGCTCTTCCTTAGAAGGGAATTGGAAATTTTCGTAATCGTCTTCGGACCCAGCAACTCAGTTTACCTTTCTTATATTACACAGTTAAATAATAGTTTTCCAACTTCATTTGACACTTAAGAAGTCTGGCATCCGCTTTCTCAACATAAAGCATCCAGTGAATCAGTTGATGGTCACATGCTAATATAAACTTCTTACTGTACAAGTAGGCTCGGAAATTCTGTACTTCATATAGTACAAGAGGAATTACAATAGCTGATCTCGCAACTGTTAATTCCTTTGAAGTGATACTTGACGATCATCTTCATCCCATTTTTCTCGTGAAACAATGGCTCCCACAGCATACTCTGAGGTATCCGTGGTAAGTTCAAACTCTTTACTAAAATTCGGGTTTCGAAAGATAGGCACTTGACATAGGTAATTTCTAACTCTTTTGAAACTTTGCTGCTGCTTCTTGTCTCATTCTTATTGTGTTATTCATGGTTTTGAATTGAAATTGCTTAGAATTATTTAACTGGAATTGATTCTGCTACTTAATAAAACAGTTACGTGGCACAGGATAAAGAAGGGTTGAAATCCCATGCTACCGCTGCCAACATCAGCTCGTTACGTACGAAATAATATTATTGTTTATGATGAGAACCTGTGAAGAGGATCATGAATAGTATCTTATACCCAAGCTTATGGCTCAGACACAAAATGACTTACCCTAACTTAATACTATCGCCACACTTGAATGACGAGACAGAGGAAAGAAGCAAGCAAGGATTCGATTTATCTTCCGGGATAAGGTGGAACTTATTGGATTACAACGGGTTCACACTTCCTCCTAGACTACCACACTCCGGAGAGAAGTTACGTGCCTACACGTATTAAAATCAGTCAAAATTTGCATCCTTTCTAACGTCAACTGAAGAACAGTCGAGAATTTAACGTCCGTTTGTAGATCTGCCTGCGAGGATAAATGGAATCCTGTCCAATTAGGTCCCGCCATGTCGTCATTCGGTGTTGTCCCGATGCATTCAAATTGACTTTAGAAACCTGAGCCCGCTGATGCCATTCAAAAGGTGACTCCGTCGATATCTAAGTGGAGGTAAGGTCTGCGGGTTCAATGGTGCGCTGACCAGTTCAGTTACGCGTCGGAGTACAGAAGGGCAAGAGAAAACAATGTTCTTTTAGATCCTTTAATACTTTTTTGTCAGTACAAGCAGAAGTAAAGAACTGCCCAGAGAATCCTGAGTGCGATCGCCTCGTAGTTGCATGTGCATAACTGCGTAGGGCATTTTTTAGAGCATTGCTAATTTTGATTGGATGATCGCTGCCAGACCAAAATATGAAAGAATGCTATGAAAAGGTAGCTGAAGTGGCAACTCGTAACTTTTCGATTATAAGCAGCTTGAAAAGCTTTACATGAGTAATCTGGAAGATGTTCCAAATGTATCGCTCGAGTCACGCAACACACGAACAAGGATACGTAACCATTGTAACTTTTTTATCCCTTTCCGGAGATACGTGTACGTTAGAAAGACCAGTATAGTCAAACCTAGTATACGTAAAAGTGCGACTTAGAGTAGTCCTAGAATTCGGACGACTATCCATGAGCTGTTGCGATCAGTGTGCAATCTCCCAGAACCCAAAATCCCTGGCGCAGCGTACGTAAAGTTAGTTGCGTACCGCCATGCAATGTACGAGTGAGAACGTGATGAACAATGAGCTCACTTATTTGTTGACGCAGTAGGATAATGGAATGCTTTTCATTGTAATTGATTAAAGCATTGTCAAAGCGTCTCCCCAAACGCAGTACACCAGGTGCATCTAAGAATGGTTGTTATGTTTTCAACGAGGTGCTCAATTTCATTTTATCATCATGTTCATGAGCGAGCAACTCAAAATCAAATGTTTCCTTTTGGGTACGAAGCACCCGATACAAGAAATGAATCTCGTCTGATGAAAGAGCCAATTTGTCACGATGGATAGTGAACCTTGGTTGTCTACGAACCTTGATCAAGATGACTGTGCAGAATCGAGTAAAATACGCAATCACTCTAAGCAAATTCGGACAAGAAGATAACCTATTAGCTAAATCGAATGTTTGACCAGCCTGTCTCGTTGCATGATGAGTGGCTATCTTACTCATCTGAAGGTCAAAATTTGGAGGCAGAACAGGCCGTAATTTTGGCCAACTTGCTTGTATGGTTGGTGATCCAAGCTAAAACCACTGAGGCATCAGCGCGACAGCAAAGCCGGATGTTTTCGAAGACCAATACTGGAATGAGAAAATATAGTCCTAGCCAATGATTGAGCCCCGCATAACTCAAGTCCAGGTATAGTCACAGGTAGGATAAAAGCCTCGATTTAGCAGTCAGTAAAGTAACTTTTGCAGTTCCGTCCTCCTGAATAATTCTGAGATATACGACTGGAGTATGAGCTCTGCTTGAAGCATTTGTTAAAGAACTCTATTACCACTGTAAGGAGCGGAAGCAGTGCCATACGTTACTGTATCCAATACCTGTGCTTCAACCTATTGTTCAGAAGAAAACAAACTATACGATGATATATCCTATTACGAGAATCAATCAAAATCTGTCTGAAAATTTTTTCTATGTCGGCGACGAAGACGGAGCGGTGGGAACACCCTCGTAATACAATGGAGGCTAGATCAGTGAGAATTTTGGGCGACTTTAGCGATGCATTATTTTGTGGCAGACTCGAGGCATTATATACTCTTGAACGAGTGAAAGAAATCAGCGTATTCAGAATATAAGACGGATTCCTAGAGTGTACGGCCATTTACCCTCTTTAGAACTACCTTCATCCTATTAAATGAATTACCGCTAGGGTAATTCCCCCTTGCCCCTAAGGTTTGGTTGCCAGAACAACCACGTGTATGCTCATTCTGCTTTACAACTTATTTTAAGAGTCTATTAATGAAAATTCTGCGTCTCAAGAAAAGTTCTTGGACCTCGTTTACCAGTAGTACAGCGAGGCTGGAATTGAACGAGTTACGCTTACCCTAGAAGAGATTTGACCTGATGGTACAATGATAATGATAATATAAATAAAAACCTATGTCTATCGGAGGGACATTCTTGAATGGTAAGCATACCATGTACCTCCCTGATTGTAAGCGTTGATGAGGCAAAACGAAATGTTCTTCACAACTCATCTCATGGGCAGTCAAAAGAGATCTAGATGCGGATTTCTGCATCTCCTAGAATAATATTAATAGCTCCTGCGCTACATGGATCAGGGTTTGCTAACGGATGCTTATTCAATTCCATTTCAACTCCGCCCTCCGGTCTTACAGATGGAGTGGCTGACGTAACATGCAACAATACCAACGCCTGCATTGATACCAGTTCGAGCATACACCTTCGGTAAAAGTAATACTTGTGCCCACTTTTTCCCGGCACCTATCATCTCGCCTTCCACTCCGTAAACTAGCGCTGTCAAAACACACATACAAGAGAAGTGATAAAGCAACCTAACGTGTTTATTTCTAATCAAATAACTACCCTTGTGTGAAATGACAAATATAGTAAGAGTCTCTTTTAATATCGTTTTCTTGAGTGTAATGGAGATCGTATCAGTTGATCAGCAGTCACAAAACAGAGTACACCAATGAGCACTTTTGCGGTCTTTCTTGTGCGCGCGTGACGTCATACACGCACACAACATACGTTCTGATAACACATTGTCTTTCGAACTCGTTTTTATAGCCTCATTATGTAGTTTTGAAGAATGTTCTTTTCTTCACACTCCCGTATCCGACTCAAATAGCAAAAAATGTTGATAAATTAGCTTACAATAATTGGTAATAACACTCTTAATGATCATGTGAACATGCTTGAATTTTGTGGGGAGAAACGTAGGAAATAAAGGAAGTAAAACTAGGGCTTTGTCCAGAAGATATATTTAGATAGCTTTATTGTTACCTATTCACGAGTTAAACTCAAAAAGTTATTGTACAAATTCTAAATTCGCGATATACTTTCCACGGAAGCGGCAATCATTCCCGTCTTCAGTTACCGCACGACTTACGCGACGCTCGATAAGACGAACACAGAATCACAGTCATTCGAACCGTTGAATAACAGACGTACACACTGTAGACTTACTATTCACATGATAGTAATCTCAAATATATTGAGAGTTCACTTCTCTCTCATATTACAAACAACAATAACCAATTGTTATGGTAATTTTCGACATTAGTTTCAATTTGTTCGTTCTATTTAAAAAAAAAAAAAATCGTTTTTCGTTCCAAAAATGGGGAAGCTTTTGACACTTTTGAATCATGAGCGGATGATTTCACCTCTAACGTCAGAAAAGTAATCTCGCCAAGATGCGGATGTGAATTTTTCTGCGCACTTTTTCACTGTTTGAGTTTGGCATGAAAGATAAAAAATGTCTTCGGAAATGAGATAAGTTACGTCCTTTGTTGTGGATTCAGTGAGATTTTTAATTTCCATTGATCTTTTGACAGCGGTTTCGAAATTTTGCACTTCTCACAGGAAGCCTTTGCCTTTCGTCGAATAGCATAGTGAGAAGATTTTCTGGTTGTGCAAAGTAAGCATTGTTTTGTATTACTTTTTGAGTACAGTCAGTGAAACCTTTCTTGCAGGTACGCTCTCAAAGAAATATTTCCAGGAATGTTTCAGGGCACCATCAATGAATGGTTGACACTCAATTTTGGACCACATTAGGACACATACCCCTATGATGAATTAAACTGAAAGTCTTAACTCGAATGACAGATTCTCCTTCCCGGAGTAAGTTTCAAGAGTTCGACTCATTGGAATCAACCATCTGGCGTTTAATAATTTCTCTAGACTTTCTCGAGCAAGATCTTCAGAACACTCCACTTCCTTACTAGCATTCTATATATCTTGCAGGTACTTCTGAACAGAACTAAGATCACGAGTGTCAACTACAGAAGAATTAGGACAATCGACAGCATCAAAGTATATAACCGGAAGTTCTTGACCAGGACCTAAGCTTTTTTCGATTGGACCAGAATAATGGTTAGAACAAGAAGTTCCTGCATCAAGTTTTATAAACAAAGCAGTGATTGGCAGCTCATTACCATAAAGCTGACAGACACTCCATTGTAGCGGATTATCCTATTCTGATTCTAGCAATCGAATTATACCTGCGTGTATACCAGTGTTCGAAGGACAAAAATCACAACCCACAGAATTAAGATTGGAACGGACGAGTTAATGTGCGAGCTTTTCTTCATATGCATCATCTTGCGAGTAATGGTATCAAGGGCCCTGAGCTCGTTCTCCGTCCATGAAACCACCCCAAACGAATAGAGCAGAACTGGGACGGCAAGCATGTTAGTCGCAGATATCTTGTTTAAGGACGACAGGTTTGACGACCAAATTCGTCGGAGCAGGTGTTTGTATCTGCTTTGGAGAACCTCTTTTACTGATGTTGT